>CM041545.1:10576781-10876781 GCA_023238725.1 Scortum barcoo
GGCTTTCATTGGAGAAATAACATGAAGTTGATAAAACATCTGGAGCAAATGAAAAAAATTAAACAGAGGGGAGAAACAACAGAAGCAATTTTATAGCTGAAGTGCAAGGAAAAACACAATTACTGGGGGAGGAGAGCTGGAGAGCAGCCGAGTGATGTGCATGAGCGGGGATGTTTGGCCCGTCTGCATTGACTGAGGCTGAACCACACAGGACTGATTACTGCAACAGAAAATATATTGAACGCCCCTTTCACAGCAAGCAACCACTTCAGAGGCAAAATCATGCTAAATGGTCCTCGAGTCATTATGCAATTTGACATACTGTATGCCATGCTTGGGGCACGAAAGTGTATGTGTGACTTGGCGCTCTTTGGTTTGCACAGTACGGATCGCTGACATTTGGGGTGGATGCGGAAAAAAAATGCTCAAATGATGAAAATGTATGTAATACCTACAGCTCAAATGGGAGCTACAGTGTGGATTTTTAAGTGTGTGCACAGACATGTTACACAGGGGGAGGAAAGCAGTATGAAAGGATGAGGCAAAATTTAAAAAACACAGTATGCAAACCATAAAAAAGCAAATATATGTAGTTGCATGTACCTTTGAACAAATGTAGTATAAAACATACAATATAAGTAAACACAGAGACATAGTGACAAAATTCATGAATTCACATGGATAAATGGCTTATTATCTGCAAAAAAAGAAAAAGTCATAAACTATTGGACAAATATAGCACATGTATTGAAAGGTTTGGGCATGAATACTTCAGACCCTCTGTCAAAGCAGCCTATACCATTTAACAATATATTAAAGATGTAAACTCTCAGATAACCTCGGTCGGACCTTAAGTCAGTTGTCATTCACCCCTGTCAACATTATGTGTTACATGGCTTGACAAGTTAATTGGAGTCAGGCGAAGTTCAAAAGGTTGCTCGAAAACACTGTAGCTCCTGACATGAGCTGCCCTCATTGGATCATGCTCCCTCTCAGGGAAGGACTCAAAAAATTCTCCTCCATCTCACGCAGAAAATATCAACGTTTGCCACAGTTTGATATAATTCAAGATCCACTGCCAACTCTCCAGCTTATTACTGTGCTTAACACGAGGTTGGAGTTTTCCTGCTGTAGATTCAGTCGATCTGGGAACATCGTTGTCTGAATCTTTTAAGACTGTCTTTTTCCTTTTTTGAATGTATTGTCATGCTCTGCGCGAATAAAACATTCCAGCATTTTCAGGCTTTTCGCCGCATTACACGACAAGCCAAAGTGGCTGCGTTTGCTGTCTGAATCGCTTTGCTTGGATTCACCTCATTCAGAGCATCCACTCAGAGTGCATTGAATGCCCTGAAGTATTGATTGAATTAGACAAAGAACCCACATGAGGAGAAAAAAGACTGAATGCAATCATATTCCCATTAGTGGCTGGCTGGGTGAGGGAAGCACGTGCTGGCCTTTTCTTCTAGCCGTCCTTATTCAACATTAATTACTGTTCATTTCACACATTCTCTCCTTTCACTTTCCCCACTTTCCAATGCTACACATGCAAATGGGGTTGGTTTCTCCCAACTCCTCTGAGTGAAACACTGAATAAGGTTGGTCAGAAGATTATTAGGTTTTTTGACCCCTCTTCTTCCACCACCTTAATTCTGAGGAGAAATCAGAAATGAAATTCTTATGTTTGAGATTATGTGATGGTGGCTGTGCACATAAATCAAACATCAGAGAGTGTTCTCACAGAGCTATTGAAGAATGTGTTCTTACGTAAGGTTAGGGAGAATTGTGTCCTTTTACAGTGCCGATGGCACCAGAAGCTTTTGTCTCTGAGCAATTGTCTGGCTGTGTTTTCATCGTTGTCACAAACCCTGTAGATTTCGCTTCGGCTTCCGACTTCACATGTGCTGTTCATATTCCAAAGGCTGCTGTGGGTGTCTTGGGCTCGTCGATGTAACCTTGATGCAGTGCTGATGTGCTTGAGGTCTGTTCAGCTGAATAGGGGCTATACAAATAAAAGTGGAAAATGGAAACCTGGTTTTGAAGCGTCTAGGGGTAAATTGTCGACACAATCCAGAAATGTGCTGCTTACCCCCAAACCTTGTTTCATGGTGGAAAAATTACCCCAGGTAACTCTGGCACATGGTTGGCATTAGTTAAAAGGGAACTCCGACAATTTTTACGTCAAGGTCTGTTTACAGGTCTTGGGGAATACTACTAAAAATGTGAAAAAGGCGTATTAAGCCATTTGTGGCTCAGAGGGAAGTTGTTGTGTGAAATCTGATAACTTTGAAAAGAAAAAAATCTCGAGGTGTGGTTAAAAAGATGAGAGTTTACCAGACCGCTGTAGAACACTCCTCATCTGTGCTTGAGGCTAAGAGGAAGATAAATGTGAGGAATAAAAAAAAAAGTTTAGTAAAGAAAGTCATAAAAGTCATAAAAACAAACTGTCTCAGTTTTTTCAGTGATACAACAGTATCAGTGTTTAATAAAGCTCCTTACTTTCATTGATTATGAATTCAAATATTCATGTGGAAAGTTACATAGTCTTATTTTAGACCCAACAAACACAACAAATTCTTTTTGAATGTTTAGAAACCTGTATAGTTTTACACTGGGTAACTGACATCTGCAGTCGGACTCGATAGACTTTTAAATCTGAATTCAAATGTAGGCTTCTAAATTTAAATTAAGTAAATTAAGGAACATTTTTGGACTAAGCTGAGGCTCCAACAAGGAAAATGATTAGCATGTAAAAATGAAAAACTGCTCATAAAATCACTTGTTGTGCACACAAATAGAGACAAGACTGTCACACAGCTGAACAAGCAAGCCTTTACAAGGATTTACATGCACACTTTACACTGATTTGTAGATTATGACATTTTCATTTTTGGGATAAATTTATTTTCAAATTTGACGGCTGAAATTGCATGATCTGCCGTTTTGGCTGACTCCCGGTTTATTAGATGTGGGCCAGCTCTGTAAAACTCACCGACCAACATTGCCTTCCCTAGAGGAAAAAATTTAAATATCCTTCAACTAGTGGAAGCAAGGCATTACAGGTGCAAGAGCAGCTAATGGATACATAGCAGGACTGTTGTTTGAAGATGGAATTCAGCAATCTATCTCCATTAGTCATTTATCTGATCATGTGTGGGCAGGATCCATGTCTGACTATAGGTAGAGAACTGTCAGTCATCTATTGAATTGCCTACTTAAGTCTTAAATGCACTCCTCAGGTCTCTAGAGACCGGATATCACATTACACCCCATCTAATTCATTCATTCTATCCAGTTAATCCCTCAGCATCCTGGTATTCCTCAAACCATTTGTTTTTAACAGCTTTTTATGGTGTCAAAAGTTAAACCTACTGAAAATACTCGTTTTTCTAATGTTTGTGTCTGGAATGTGTAGAAGGTCTTTAGAGACCCGAGGCATGTCCGAGTTTTTTGTTTTGTTTTGTTTTGTTTTTTTTTTTCATGCGGGTCAGTGAGATGTTGGACTGGGAATTAAAAAAAAAACACATTCCCAGAGTTTTGACTCACACACTAAAAGCAGCACCACCACCCACATGTCACAGATTACAAACACCAAGTGGTTTGAAAGACCTACACACTGAATGCAAAGAATAAAGTGTGTGTGTGGGGGGGGTGTTTGTGTTTGGTAAGTCAGCTAATGAAGTGCAGTACCCTTACATGGCACATCCAACTTAGAATGACACTGAGCCAAAACACACCACCTTTCTTCAAATGCTTGAGTGATCAAGGATACGCAGGCAGCAGCCGTGTGATGCCTGATGTTTATGTCATGTTTAGTGACTGAAAACCTTCTTTCCGACAGCTTGCAAACACCTGTCTCCTGATGGACAATCCGCCTGTTATGGTAATTTTGCGAGCACTAACCTGAAACTATAACCCCTCCGTAGAAACTAGAAAAAGCGTCAGACCTTTACAATAGATTTAGCTTGTGTGTTTTTTTTTTTGGTTTTTTTTGCTTTTCTTCTAGGTTTACCTTCATTATCATCGCCATGAGGCCTTCCATCTTGGGAATGAAACATCTGCTGTTTGGGCTTTTTGTTCAACTGACAATTATCCACGCAAAGATGTTGTGTAAAAACATTTTTCATACTAATCCTTTTCCCCATCATCGCACATTTATCATTCCTACGAGTCTATTGGTGCAATATTTCAGCGTGATGCCAGAACTGTCAGAAATATAATGCATACGTGGGCCTAATTGTTTTTTTTTCTGTCCTTTAAGTCAACTATTTGGCACTCTCCCACAATTTAAACGGCGCTGATGTTTCGTGCGACATCTTTTAATGGTAAACAACACTATGATTTGCAGCAGACTCTAATGACTGAGAGCTCCATAACAGTAAACTAATCCTGGCATGAGAAAAGAAGGACAGATCTGCGATTACATCATTAGTTTGTGTGACTCAAGGAATGTAAGAAAAAAAAAACCAACCCAGACACTAATCTGCAATGTGTCCCATTTTCTTTTTATTATGTGCAAGCAGATGCCACTGGTGTTTTCAGCATATGATGTGTTGCAAAACAGAAACGTGTATCCAAGTACTTTAATGCAGCTGTGTATTTTTTCGAAGATGCTATATTTTGGTGATCAAGACACGGCGATCAAACACTCCCGACATATCACACATAAACAGCGCAACGAGCCTCTCTTTAAGTGATATTCTGCTCTTTTGGAAAGGAAGAAGAAAAACTGGTGCTTGAACTATTCATAAGTAGGGAATTGCATTACTTTTGTCAATCCATCTGTACTTTGAGAGGAGTGTAACTTTTCTTAATGAACGCAGCACAGCCCCAAAACAGCAGGGTGGCACGCTCTTTGAAGAGGTCTTTTTTTACTTAAGAGCTTGCATCACGACAACAGGGATGGTTGGTGACAGAAAACCTGAGCTGGGCTAGCATAATCCAGAGCATCCCATATGGGGAGGTACTCTGGTGACCAGGGGATTACTCTTTGGAACACTTAGAGGTAGAAGTGAGACACTCAAAATCCCATTTAAGTGTGTGTCAGGTGGTTGTTTAGCACAGAGAATTTGTGTTTTCACGCATTAAACAAATCTCTCGAGTAACCTACAACTAACAAATATTGATAAGGTAACAGTTTACTGTAAAAAGTACTGGCCAGCAGGAATGTGTACCAAAATACAGACACACAGGGACAACAAGGACTTCTTTCATGGCCGACATTTTAAGAAGGTAAAACACTAATATACAAACTTGTAACACTGACTGTGTGTATGTCAGATAACTGGCCTGGCTTGAAAGAAAGAGCAAGACATCATCACAGAGTGTACATGTAGACATATTAACTGCACACATGCAAAAGAGATTAAAAATGTTCAAAATCAGAGTTGCCAGATTCAGCTATTTCAGCAAGGCTACTATTTATTCGAATAAAAATGGTTTAGAGGGGCTTGTGATAGTTTTGCTCAGCTAGTTTCTTCCAAATGAAAAGTTTGGCCAGATTCCAATTAATCAGCACCGTCCCTCCTCCAAATTAGCATCATCTTCTCTCCAGCAAGTCGCTTCATCTTGAAAATGCTAAAAATGTTTGTGTGTAAACTACCATGTGTTGTGACGTTCGTTCTGCACCCCCTGCTGTTCGTGCACCCTCAGTTGTCTACGGGGACACGATAAGAGAGTCTGGGGCTGAGCCGAGGTCAGAGGTCGAGTCATGGAGCGGGTCATGATGGCAGCAACAGTAATGGACAACATGTTGAGAGAAAACTGTTCCTGCCAGGGTTAAACTGCTGTCTGAATGAACCGATGTGAGTAAGGGAGAGTGGAGAGACACCTGAGAGAGAATTTAAGCCATCAGATATTAATGGAAAACACTGAGTTATGATCATGGCTTTTTAGATTTTCTTCACACACATGGTCCACCTACACACCTTCCATGTTCCTGAATGAGTTTGACTGACATTTCTATCATTTCTCTGCCAGTTTCTGTGTCGGGGTGGGGAAAAACGACACCTTTATCATCGCTATTAGCACATGGAGTTTGGTGACACCTTGCCACTTCCCTCACACTGTAGCTTCACCCGACGTCAAACTGAGCAGAGGCCTAATCAGCCAGATTACGGTTAATTACAACACCTGTGTAAGGTTGCAGAGTGAAGGTTTTAATCACATTTAATTCTGTACTGAACACAAGAAAGTGTTTCAAGTGAAAGGTGCTGTTTCACATTTCAACACTAAATTGATGACTGATTTATTATCTTACTGTATACTACTACTGTGTATACTTCTTTTACAAAGTTTCGTCATTATATTTAAGATTATATTTTAATCTTACATGCCTGAAAGTGTCATTGGAGGCGTCTTTACCTTGTTTTAAAGCCTCAGGTAAATAGTGGCTCTTCGCTGCGCTGCACTCTCCCCTGCACCCTCCCATCAGACAAAGTGTCAGAGCTGAAAGCTCTATCAAACCCTGATGGGCCTCATAATGTAATTTCTCAAGAGGTAAAAGCTTATAATGCGTCCTCATATTCGCTGAGGTCGGTTTAACACAATAGGCTTTTTCATTTGCTCCCCTCTCTGTTTGGTCTCAGTAATAGCATCTGCAACCGCACATGATGGAGCCATTTTGAATGGTTCTTAATGCACAGACGTTGGCTCTGGGTCACTCTCTTGATCTCAAATGCTGTCTTATGATATAAAAGGCTACTGACAGCCCCCCCATTTTAGTATAAAGGACAACCAAAGGAATTCTTTCTCCTGTTGTGGATTGCTAATCACAACTACGATAACCTCATGATATTAAATTATGCTGTCCAGTGCAGTCTGCTGCACTGGAATTTCATTTTTAGTTTACTGTATTTGTCAAAATGTATGGTTGGTATATGTATGGTTTCTGATGTTTTCTTTTTTAAAATCTTTTCCCATCTTAGGTCTCCAGGTCTGCTCATCAGTAAACACAAATACCAACAACATGTATTTTTTATTCTTTTAGACTTAAAGGCCTAGAAACATATTGAAGAGAATGAGTCACAAAGCTGGATTTGGATAACAGGCAACAAAATGATTATTGTATTATGAGTACTTAAATGTCATCAAAAATCATTTTATACTCATAAATAATAAATATATGTAATATTTATCAGAAGAAATAAAAAAAAACACAATTGCATGCTGTGGCATAGAAGATTTTTTTTTTGTTTTCAAGAAGGACAGAGCTGATCTGAGCTGAATTTGCAGTGATACTCCCAACACCTTTTTGTTTCTATACTGTTGTTTTGTATCATCCACCCCGGGTATGAGCCTGTGACAGTGACGGCTGACAGTGATGGATTTACACGGACAGATTAAACACTGGCTGTCAGACGGACTCTTTCCTCTGCATAGGAGCATCTATCCGGAGTTCTGCCTCTCTGCCTCTGTCAATTCCACAGGTTAGAAAGAATCAAACCTCTAATTGACTTCAGTTAGTGCAGGGACATGTTCAGACTGTCTTTGATCATTAGAAGGCAGGCAAAGCTCTGGCATACACAGATTTACAGTGCAGTGAAATTATTTGAATGGGGTTCGGGAAGAGGTCATTCTCAGGCCCCATGTAGTTGGCTAACAGCTGGACAGCTGTGACTGACTCTTCAAACAGAATAATGTGGTCAATTTACCTCGAAAACTTTCCGTATGCAAAGGTAGTGGAAGAATGTTCCAGTAGAATAAAATGTCTGTGGCGAGGACAAAGAGCTGTTCAACGATAGAGAGCAGGTAGCAAGTAAGAAAATATAAAAAAGTGCAGTGTTATTTGAATTTGAATTTTTCACCTCTATTAATAGGAAAAGCATAATGTATCATTTTTATATCAGAATTTAAGTTTGCAATGAAGTAGTTGATAATAAAACCTTTTGGCAAAATGATATTGTATTTGCTCATGTGCAGATACAGTAATTGTTAAATATTCACAAGGAAAACTTACATTTCTTTATTTCCTTGTTGTGGCTTTATTTGGAATGAGAAAAGAGGGGAAAAGATATAAAACCAAGATGGCCAAATGTTTTACCACCTCCGTGTGATCCACATAATTAAAGTAGTCCCAACAACACACTAAGTTCCTGGATGCCATCTACCTAAGCCCACTTTTATCGTCTTGTTAGTGTGTCTCAAAGTAATACTACATCATTTTGATTTCAATTTCTTGCCAAGAGTGAGCTGAGAAGATGGATATAGAACGGAAACAGGGAGAACTAGACTGGCTCACTCCAAAGGTAACAAAACCCTTCTACCTGCGCCTCATTAATTAACATTAATTCAGATTTTTTTTACCTTTGGCCAGAGCAAGACAAGTTGTTTCCTCCTGCTTTCAGGCTGTGGAAAGAGCTAACTGGCTGTGGAAAGGATAGACACAAGAGTGGTATCAATCTTATCATGTCACTCTCAGCAAGAGAGTGAATACACATATTTTACAACTGGCCTTCACATCTGGACTCCTATGATTGTAATAAGCAGGTCTCTGATATGAGTGTTGGCTCTGAAATAAAGCAGGTCAGTGAATAGTGCATGACATGCTATATTGTATTGTGTTTATGTTTTCTCATGGTGGCACATGAAGGTTTTGAATATTCTTTAGCCTTTTAGGCTATTTCCTGAAGAAATAGCCTGAAGAATACTTGACAATGTCCACAGCGTGGTATAACATGCCTGTCTGCAAGACAGCCAAATCACAATCTTCCACGGAGTAAACACATAGCTCAAAGGCAAACTCGAGCAAACTCTGTAGATAATTTGAGAGGCTTGCCAAGCAGCAAAACAATATGGCAGGACATTCAGCTAAGCACCAGAATGACACTGAGCCTTGCAAACAGCAAAACATTATTATATACAGTAGCTTCTAGACAGCTTAAAGAATGCTAAGCAATAAGCATTGTCTGCCAGGAGGCAGAGCTGCTGTACAAGTGGCAGTCAGACAAGTAGCTGTTGATCCTTTTAGGCAGCAAAGTGGCTTGACGTGTCATTGTATTGCCCAGCTCACTGCCCCAGCATGCTTTGCAGCCTGGAAATGTCGTAACCATTATCTGGTATTCTTTAAGCTGTGCAGAAGCTGTCTGCTGTTGTACAGGTCTCTGTACAAGTGCAAGAGTGGCTGTCAGGCTGTACAGGACTCTAGGAAACTGAGTGGTTGTATGATTTGGAGGTTCACTTATCATTATTATTATTATTATTATTCATTATTCCAGTTCAGTTTTGTTATGTAATATAAGTTTTTTCTATGGATAATTTCATTATACTAATTCAGTGTAATGAATAGTTTCTATTTTATGTAAACAAAATACTGTTAAACAAAGACTGTAAAAATAGACCTGTTCATTATTGATTTTTGTAGCAATTAGCCAAAACACACCATGAAATAGTCTAATGGTAACATTTCCATCAAAGGAATACTGGCACCACACCAATTATGCCAGACATAATTAACCTGGAGGAAAAAAAAAAAAATTATATATTGAGCATCAAGTTCAATATAGATTGATGCTGGCCTTCCACTGTAAATTATTTTTTTTGTTTCTTATCATTTTAAAACATGCATTAATGCATTCAAAAGCACTTATACTATACTACATAAGATGATAAAATAATAAATTATCTATGATGGAATATGTAATATCCTTTAATTGGCCATGAGAGGACGTTTCTCCCTCGTGTTTTGGCATCCAAAAGCAAAACAGAAACTGTGTTCTCTTAACTGTCATGGACCAAACATGCTTATGTACATACCCTGGCTCTCTACCACCCACTTACCCTCATTATTTTATATCTCCACTCTCTAATTCAATTCAAGTAATACTTGAATAATGAATACTTGGTTACTAACACTATGACCTGCAATAATAAATTCATTTCATAATACATGTAAGTCAGTGAAGGCAAGTCGGATGAACTCACGGGGGACTATGATCTAACTGTGTAGTGTTTACCACACTTCTGTACTATAATAATGCGTAATTTCCACTGTATGGATAGTGAACAATTAGGAATTTTCACCACGCCCTCTTTTCTTTTAATTTGGTGTCATAAAACATTTAACACTTGTTAAACTTGCATTAACTGATCAGTTTGGCCACTTGGGGGCAGCAGTAATAAGCTGTTAACACAACGCTGAGCCACACTTTTTATGTTCATACGGTGAGACTTTTAGCCACTAAAAACTGAACTCCAAACTGACCTCTTTTAGCTCTTTTTTTTGGTTTCTACCAACTCCCGAGGGAAATATGTGACTCACCAGCTGCTAAATGCTCCACCATGTTCACCAGCTGGTATCTGACTGTGTCTGTCTGCTGGACGGTGCTGAGCAGGTAATGTACAAAGGATTTTTAAAGATTCTTCTGAGGAAAGTGTGAATACAAGTCGGGCTGCAGGTGTTTGTTTATTTGTTTGTTTATCCCTTTTTTTAGTGTGGTTGTAAATAATGACCATCCATGACTGAGTGACCCATGATTTTCTTTCATTTCAACTGCATCCTAAATGGTGATTGACTGATATCAGCAAATCATATGAAAGATAAGTATGTTCTCACAGTCATGATTGACCCTTCTCATGGGTGTATGCTGATTTGCATGCTATGAAGCAATGCTGTACTATTGCAGCATGTTTAAAATGCTACATGAATGTTTTTATTATTGTATTTCCCATAATGAGCTGCCTCCCATGTTTTTTTAACCTGCTGAATGTGCTTTATACGCCGCTATGTCTTATGCTTTTTTCTGATTGCATTGTCTTCTACTTAAGAATGAATTGCAATATCATTATCTGCATGTTGCATACATTATACACAGCCCTGGCCAAAGTAGTGGGAATTAGTTAGTCACTTACTTCACCACATATAGCAAAGTACTTCTGGGAATGTTGTCACACATGAACCACGATTGAGCAACAACATAGACCCTCACATTATGCATTATGCATTATGCACATTATAACTCTCTGCCACTCCTCCTATGAGTTAAATGAAAGAAAACATATTAACTACATCTAAGTAAAATAAAAAATATATTTTATAGTCATTTTAGAGCCTTATTATGAAGAGTCAGGAGAGACAAAATATGTTATTCATAAATGGCTCAGTGAAATATACTTTTTCTCCACAGAGAGCATACTATAGATGGCACTCGAGTGGTTTTATCAGTCCACACTGAAAGCACAGAGAGACATTACTGTTCTGTATATGCATTGGATAGATCCCAGCATGCAAGTTTCAGCATACAGAATTAGCTGGAAGAGTTTGAATTTTTTTTTCTTCCCCTTTCCAGTTGCTTTTTGCACCATAGTTTCCATCACTCTCTTGTGAAAAATATAAAAACGTTTTATTTGCTAAGACAAACAGCCCTGGTATGAGCTACATGTGAGAGAAGGAACCCATGAAAGGACAATTAATTCAAAATCATCTGATCTGGAGATATCTGGTTTTCACTGGACAGTGGCTGCATGCGATGTGATTTTTAAGTTTGTCTCTTACATTCATGGTGGACCACTTCTCCACATGAAATACATAAAAGAGGATGGTGGCCAAAAATAGGCCTTAGGTCACTTTTCTTTACATGTTTCAACCACCTGTAAATATACCATACCTGCACTGCACCTACTGTAATACCTACATACAGAACATATTGCTGCAGTTCTAACATGAGAAGAGCCATAACCATGACAACTGCAGATATAATGCACACTTTCATTATGGTACATCACCTTTTTCAGCCTTTGCTCGTTTATAATTTACCCGTCCGGGCAGAGTTACATTTTCAAATGTTAAAATTCCATTCGAGTGTAATTGCAGCATATATAGACATAGCTGACTGGTGATATTACCAGATACCTGTATGTTTTAGATTCTGAGTGCCACACTAATATGACAGTAGGAATACTGATTACCTCGATTCAGGGATGCACGCTTGACATTGATGTTATGCTAATGCAGTGCCACTCTCTTGACTGTGTCCACAAACACTGAGCACCTTCCAGCGTTAGCCGTGAATTTTCATACAATTCACCGATATTGGAAGCTCATTTTATTCAGAGGAAGTGGTGGAGCATAATTACGTCAATGTAAATAATAAGCTCATACCCATTCATCTTTGTCTCTTACCTTTGTCTCTCCTAACTCATCCACATAAACATGCAGCGCCCCCACTGAAACACATGTTGTTTTTCAAGGCATAACACATGATCTTTGCATTTGTACACAGAACACAACATAATGTATTATGAATCCAGCTCAGGAACATAAAATATGAATCATCAGCATGTGTGATTAATTTTTAAAGTGCACAGACAAGATTAAACCTGCCCTCGCTGTGCTTGGTGGTGGTAGGTCAATATTGCATAGACAAACTATTGTAATCAGTGTGACAGAGGCCCCGCTTGGGTAACCAGAGTGAGCATCACTGTGATTTTTATTTTAAAAATCAATTTATTTTGCACGCATGAGGCTTCTGCTAAACAAACCCAGCATTTTAGTGGAAGTGACAACCTGCTGGCTGGGACATGCTGTGTCTTATAGGTCCTGATATGTGTGTGTGTTTGTGTGTGAGCCAATGCCTGTTCAAGAATAGAGGTTGCTAAACAACTTTGACTTTGAACTTAGAATTTTTTATCTGATGCCATTATTTTTAATTCAGTTATGGATTAAATATACAGAATTTCATATTATTTAAAAATCATTGCAATTATATATTGTCCTCTCTAATATATACTGCAATATTTAGTCTTTTCAATTTCACTGAATTTCAAAGAGGGGGTATATTTTTTCCTCAGATCTTGAAAATATCAAGTGATATTTCTAGGCAAATATTCATATGTCCCTTGTGCCTTTCTTGTTCAAGGTCAGTCTACAACACAAAATGCTCAGATAGCAAATATGAAGGCAGCAGCCTCATGACAGTTCATGTTGTGAAACCAGCGGTCAGGAAAAAATCTTCGATAAACATCTTAATCTGTAAAGAAATCCATTTTTGAATAAATATCTTAATTGGGGTTACCATGGGGGTGTGTTCTGAATTGTGCCAAAACAGCAAGTCAGTCTGATTTGAACTAACCTGAGAGATAAACCATCAAAGTTCTCTCTCCTCTGGCCATTCCCATTGCACTAATACGCTGAACAAAGCGGGAGATGTGAACGTCTTAATTACGGTGCCCTCTGAAGATAATGATAACACTTGCATTAACCCGCTTGAAGAGGTTTGCACCAATACAAGCAACACACACACACACACACACACACACACTGGTGAATAGTTGAATGTTAGACCAAGGTGAAAACACCTTTGAGTAAGCACCTCTTTGTGCTTTATTCCTGCATTCCTCACAGATTAACACTGACAAGATACTTTGATAGCTGAAAGTTCAACACTTTAATTGTGTTTAATAAAATCAAACAAATTAGTAGCAAGGTCAAGTTCTGCTCTCATCACCACCGGCCATGCTTTTCTTCACAGATGACCATGATGCACAAATCTTGATTGATGATTATATGCACACACACACACACACCACCCCCCACACCACCTCCAGCCTTCTTTGTGCATATACTCTCCTGCCTCCAAATTCCCATCAACTACAGTGCACACACAATCATAGACATGGTCCTGGGATCAAAGTCACTGCAGCAGACCAAGAGATGATGCTTTATTTTATTCCACACATTCTCCTACCCTGTCAACACCTGGCATCTACATCACCCACAATGGCACTCTAAAAGCTTGAAGATTTGGGTCTATTTTGTTAGCGTGTTATGCTCAAACCACAAGCCGCGAGCAGAGATGAGGAGCGGACTACTGAGGTCTGGTAAGCTAACAGCCCACCTCAGCTTTAAACTAACAGTCTTCTGGAGGCTGAAAGGTGCCTTGAGTGATGTCACTTGAGGTGGGAAATGTGTCAAGAGGGCTTTTCATGCAGCAGAGCTTCTAATGAAACGGGCTATAGGGTATGGAAAGATCAAAACTGTGAAATCTGTTGGGAAAAATATTGTTGACTGTGTTAAGAAAAGCCTCATTTGCTCAGTCTGACGGCGTTACAGCACATGCTGGTTGTTTTCAGGATGTGAAGGTTCTCTGAACACGGTCTCCTTTAAACTAACCTTTTCATCACATTAAGACCGCTATAGTGTGTCAAGCCCACATTGGCTCTTAATCCTTCAGTTTAGAGCCAGGCTTTAAACGTCATTAGGTAGAGAGGCATCTGTGTATATACAGTGAAACACCACACGGTATAGCTATATCCATGGTAACTGATGTTTCCTACTTATGGAAGGGAGTGCTGTGTGCGTCCCACATTTTACCTGTTTATTTATACATCCCGTCTTAATGTGGAGAGTCCTCAACAGCTGTGAATGTGACTTGTGAAGGGCTAGTGAAGAGGGATCGTTTTAGAAAAGGGCTTTCGTCATCATGCTTCCCTCAGGAAGAGGTCCTTTGCTTGATAAATGTACACAATTATACACTGAAAGACTTAGATTTTAATTGGAGCTGGGTGTAATTTTAAAGTAGGGCAAGAAACCTTGAAAAACACCCATCAGCTATGGCTTCTAGAGTGAGTGTGCAACTTTATAGCTTTAATTTCACATTTGGCTGCGCTGTGGAGAGAGAAATGCTCAGAGTAAGTCAGGGGTTCAGCTGCCACAAAAACTGTGAGGAAAGAGATGGGTGGAAATGTGTTAGGAGTGGCAGGTGGTCCAAAGAAGCCCTGTTTTCTTGCTAAAGGAGGGATCCTTAGGAGACCTCTAAAAGCTGATGCACAGCCACTGGCTGACATTCCTTGCTACGCCACATAGCCCAACTCAAGATAATCTTACAGTAACTGCATCATGGGAAAACAAAAAGACATTTTGTAGAAACTGGCAGGGACCTTCCAGATCCGACATGTGCTCCTCTGCCAGGCCCTGGCAGAATGCCTGGGAACCCTTATTCTGGTGGTGAGTAAAGAGTATTTTTGCATCCCTCCTGCAGGCTGCTGAGTGGATAATTTTGTTCAAGATAAAGAGGATAATTAAATTACTAAATGTTTACTGTAGTCTGTATAAACTTTATATTAACTCGATTTCTTTTTCAGGTTATTGTCTGCTACCTTTCAGCTAAATGAAATGCAATGGGAATATGTTACTTTATTGTACTATTAGGGAAATTAGGGGAAATAAATATACCTTTTTCATATTTGAAAAGTTCTCATATCTCATATATGAGATCAATATCAAAAATCTAAAGGAGCGCCATAGTTACTGTGTCTAATTTGTATATCACAGGTGAGCACATCGCAGCAAATTGTTAAAAAGCAACAAATGAAAAAGCAGCTTTTTAGTTCAACATGAGGAAAGAGAGAAAGCTCTTTTAAATATACCTCAGGGGATTCTGTATCCTTCTTGTCCGACATGCATAGACAAAGAGGTGAGAGCACTCTTGTGTCTGGCAAGAGTTTAGTTGTTTGATGAATGAAAAGTTCATCTTTTTTTCTTTTTTTTGAGATTGTTAAGTTGTTCAAAGGCAACTTTTACAGTAGTGTTAAAAGGTAAAGAAAGTTTAACTGCTGCTCTCTTCTCATTAAAATGCTGCTGTCTTAGATGTCTATGAAGCAAAAAAATAGAAAAAAACCCAGAATAATTTTACCTTTATTCATAAGAACTTTAGAGTTGAAGCACCTAAGACTCTATCAATTATCTCCTGCATTATTTCCTACTTTGTACCATCACACACAAAGAACCCCATTATTTTATGTCCACATACTTACTCTAATGACAGAGGACTTCATACAGCATCTGTTGTCCCCGCTGACACCTATTTCAACACGGTCGGACGCCACAAGATTCTTTCAAAATTAAAACAATATGTTTTTTTCGGCAGTGCAAAACAGCCTGGAATCACTCTGTTCCTCATGGGCACCCACAGACAACAAAAATATCAGGAGAGGGCACCAGCGGTGAAACGCCGGGCCGTTTGTTATTCTGCTCCCCGGCTGTGACTGATCTGTTAATTCCAGGAGACCTTTCACTCTGCCGACAGTCGGGTCCCCTAGGCGGTCAGAGCTGGCCCACCGTGGAGGAAGGCTCTGCGGGTGGAGTCAGATTGCTGTCGGCATCAATAGTCCCACACAAAGTCCGACTGAAATGTACACATGACCTCTGAGGTCAGAACCACACACCCTGGATATGACGAAAAGCAAGACTTAGCTAGACACCTGACTGGAGGTGAGGCCACTGTGGGGCTTTATTATTCTCTGTAAAGTTTTCCTACTACTGTCTGTCCACAAAAATAACTTCAGCAGGTTCTCTTGTTTTTGTTGTACCTGTTTGACCAGATATTTCTAGTTGGATCATAAAATGGAAAAGTAGATAGTGATATATAGATAAATAGATGTGTTCAATACATAATTCCCAATTGTTTGTCTATCCAGATGTTTGGTTGTGGTGCAGTAGCACAGATGGTGCTAAGCAAAGGCTCCCATGGCACGTTCCTCACTGTCAACGTTGCTTTTGGTTTCGCTGCGACTTTGGGCATCCTCGTGAGTGGACAGATCTCAGGTGGGGATACAGTGCATCTTATTTTAAGGTGTGCAAGTGCTTCACTTAAACATGTTGTTTCCTGATGCCATGCCCTCCTAAACAACTACTTAAACATACTTAATATTACTTTATCACCTTGGTTACCTAATGATACCTAATTTTATGATAATTTGTTTTAAAGATAATTTTGAACTGATGGGATGTTTCAGACATATAACTCTATAGAAAATAACCAGCTAGAGCCCATCTGTATAACATAGCTAGATACAACACATAATTTCCCTGATTGTGTTCACAGTTTTTCCTACGCAGTGCTAACCCTCCCAAATCCAAATAAGTCTATTTGGATTTCTTTCATTGGAGCGTACAGAAGTAGCATAAAGCGAATTTTAGAGGCAGTCTGATCGCATCCAAAGTCAATGCAAAGGCATGAAAAGAAGCAAATTTGACCAACCGTGCAAATTGGCGCAAGAGGGAGGCAACAGAGAGAAGTGGAGTTTGTGGTGAATTCTGAGAGGCTGAGCTCAGCACACCAGCATACTCCCACAGATACGGTCAGGGCATCTATTGCTGTCTGGCTTACAGCTAACGTCTGTACTTTGGCTGTTTGGGATGAATAAAAACAAACAGCCTATGGTCAAATTCCTGCGTATTACACAAGGCAAACATTTGCTTTGCTGTCTGTCTGAACAAACAGAGAGGTAGAGCTCCTCTCTCAAACAGCCACTAACATGACAAACAGTATTTTAAATGAGTTATTGGCAAACAAAAGAAATATATATTTGTTCTCACAGAGCCCATATAACATATATAAATATTTTCTTATTTAGTCACCTTCATTATATGTAAAAACCCAGTTTGTGGCAAAAAGGTTCCACTTCAGTACCTTCCTATATGTTGGGTTGATTTTGCAATGAACATTATTATCATATATTCCTACAAACAACAACAAAAAATGGGTAAAGTCAATGTCAACAACACATAAGGGTTCACTTCATAAAAGGGAGAAAAATTGTATTATCATCGAGAAAATCATACTTAGCTGAGCTACGGTCATTTGCATCTCTGTCATGAAGTGCCTGTCAGTCAAAAGACTGTTTCCAGAAGACTCAGCTTTCCAGCCTGCATCAACATAACAGGGAGTCATTATTATCGATGCCTTGACAGACACTAAATATCAGCAAAAGGTAAACTGGAAGTTATCTGAAGCGCAGTATTTACCACGCTGATGTGTTTGCCAGATGAGTGACAGCTAGAGGTGGCGGGGGGAAGCGAAACAGGACACAGTGGACAGAGAAATGCAAAGTTTAAAAGAGGCGCACACAGAAGGAAGGGACACTTACCCCTTAACTTGGAAACTACGTACGTGGTCTGTAATTGAAAGGAAAGCGAGTGAGTCAATCGGCAATCCCAGTATCTTCTGTCAAAAGCAGCGAGACTACAAAGGGTTCGACAGTTCACTCACGCTCACTCCTTCAATGCCTTTATAATGAGGCTGTCCCCCTCTAATACACATTGCAGCTGAGAAAATAAGCTCTTATAATTAGATAGCTCCAACCCTGACACAATTAAGGTGTGAATATAAGCGAGGCACCCACATGAGTGTGCCATCAGAGCAGATATTTCCCCCCTTCAAGGTTAGAAAAAATGATATTTTTCTGAATCTTTTCATCCCACCAATTTAATTTGTGTCACAGAGACCTTCCATCCTAACAGGACTTGACTGAGGCTGCAATTACTGGATGCACAGCGGGCCTAGAATGATTCAGTCTCACTCTGGAAAATGGAGGGGTTGTATCATGTGAAGATGGAGCGGAGGTTAAGATGTGTTTGTTTTCTCAGCGTGAATAACTTAAAATCTTAAATCTGTAGATATATGTATAAAATAAAGCACGGTATTTATTTTATATTTATATTTATATTATTACAAGCAATCACATAAAAACTCACCTATACTTCACCTTACCTCAAGACTGTTGGGAGTTGTAGTTATTGAATGCTTTGAAAATAAACTGTTATACCATTATTAAGGTGATCAAATTTTACTGGCAAATTGGCCACAGGTAATGGACATCCATTTAGTAAATTGTGAGAATGACACCCCAATTATCTGCTTTTCAGAAAGATATATGAACAAGCCTCTACAAGAGCCTACAGTCATTCTGCCAGCTCCGTACGTTGGCACAGTGGCGTCTGGAGCTAAATATACAAACATCAGCAGGCTCACAGTGATCATGCTAACGTGCTGATTTTTATAATGGTATAATGTCACAGTTTCTGCATGCTAATAACAAAATGATCAGCTGACCCCAAAACACTTTCTAATGCTATTAAGATACATGAATAATTGGAAAAAAGAGCAGTTTTATGAAAAAAACAAAAAACAAAACATGTTTTAAGTGATCTGTAGTTTTGCATATCCATCCAAACATCTCACCCTCATTAATGGATTCTTTGATCACATAACACCAACTTGATTTTTTTTACATATTTCACCACTGGTCACAAAAGTCCTAAAGGGTCCTTTTGGATGCCCCTGTGGTAGATAAAGTGACCTCTGTGTTGCCCTTCCTTTGGAGAAAGCAAAATACAGTGCCTTATACACTGCACTGCATACAGCTGGTGCTCTTTTTAGTTTTTTTTTTTTTTTTTTCGCCCCAACCCTTCAAACAGCTTGAGTCTGTCACTACTGTAGCACATACGTAGCAGTCATTTCATTTTCCATCAGTGTCTATTGTCTGTTGTGCTGGACAACAACATCAATTTCACATTTCTAAATAAAAATAAAAAAAACACACTTGAATAAATACTTGAGGTCACAATGATGCATATCCTGTGGAGCTGAATAGACTGCAGCATGGATTATTGAATAACGTGGCTCACCACTGAAGACAGAGAGTTTTGCAATTACAGCAGGGTGTAGGTCTGCTAGAGCCTCAGTGTCTTATTGCTCTCAAGTATTGTCTGTAAATCTGGCAATCCAATAATTGGCTAATAGCCAATCACATCACATCAGCTCCTTGTGTCCTCTTTAACACTTTAGAAGTGTCAGACAGTGTAATGAGCAGGGCCATGTCCCTATTTGTTTGATCTGATTGTCCAAAGTTGGAATCTGTGAAGAACAGCTTCTAAGCGTGCAGAAAGGGAAGGTCTGTTGGATCCCGCTGTGTCAGAAGATTCAGATATTCGACAAGAGATATCCAGTGTGCAGTATTAAGCTCTGTGCATCATAACACCTGGACACCTCTGATGTCTGTCTACAGGTATTTATCTCAAAGAGAAAACTGTCTGATGGAAACACAAGCAGAGTATAATCTACTGACAACACATAGGGAAATTTTTTTGCATGTAGTTCATAATATTATTAGATTTTGCATCCAGTCAGTCAATCAACCAAGAGCTATATGCTTGACATTATGACATGTACCACATTTTCCACAATATACTCTGTTAGGTCATCATTAACGCTCATTTCCTAAACAGCCTAGTTGTCCCTGTTGACTGAAGTACATCCTCCGTTCTACTGTCAGCAATATAATCACACAAAACCTGCAGCACACACGGCTTAACCTTTCAGCTCTTTGCAGCTCTGTTACATCAGCAGTGTTGCTCTGGCCAGCAGAGGCCACTAGCCAGCACTGTTGCTGCAGCACCCATATCATGTCACAGCATGTGGAGCGATCTATACTATATCTACTGTGCACCTACACTGTGAAACCTATTGTTCTCGGGTCCAGATCTGTAGTGATGCAACCATGAAACATGCAACCACTGAAGTATACAATCTGTCTTCAGCTGAGCTCTCCCTATGGTGCTTCCGCCATCCATTGATGTCAAAGTACATCTGTGAACAGTGGAAGTTCTATGATGTGCTGCTTTCTGATGAAAAAAAAATGAAGAGAATGCTGGATTTCACATTTATTTTTCAAGTTTTTAGTTTCACAGCTTGTGAACACTTTCTGAACAAATTCACGATGAATATTACAACGTCTTGAAGGTGAGCATTTAATAATACCGATAATACCTCAAGGAATCATCAGACAAAGGAATGTGAAAAATGGGGTTAGTGAGAATTAAGAGAAATATAAAGATGCTGATTTATGATTTAACAAAAAGCATTAATAGATAATCCTCCCTGTACTGCATCTCAGATTATTGGAACGGCTGCATTGATCATGTGCACCTTGGCCATACTTGATCCACACAACAATCCAGTCCCTAGAGGTCTGGAGCCCTTCACTATGGGCTTTGTGGTGTTGGTCATCGGCCTGTCAATGGACTTCACCTCTGGCTATGCGATCAACCCAGCCAGGGACCTGGGACCACGCATCTTCATGGCTCATGCAGGCTGGTGTACGGAGATTTTCACGTGAGTGCAGTACTACTTTGCTATGTTGTAGGGACATGTTGGGACACCCGTCGATCAAACAAACATGTACCAAAACACACTTCTCTTTATGCCCAATATTTTAGTAAGGCAACATATTTTACGATATTTTTGTGAATACTTGATTAAATTATTTGCTTCTCATGTAATTGCATTTCATTTGTGTCAGATATTCCTCAACCTTATGGCCAAAGAAAGGCAAACTATTTTGTTATAAGAAATGAAATGATGTGATGAGTAAAAGTTGGTACATAGTTAGCATGAAACTAGAAACATGACCTTGAATATGGTATTTTAATATTTTAAAAAGGCTGGTCAATGGTGAAGCGGCAGAGGCAGAGATATCCTAACTTAAAGCCCCCAGAGTCAAGCTCCAAAAACACTGGACACTACATTTCCCAGTGTTTTTTCCATCATCACAAACCCTCTACCTCCAGTTTATAATGTAGACTTTCTGTTGTCTCTGTAGTAGTGTTTCTTGACGAGTAAACCTGATATGAAATGTGAATGTCTCTATGTTGATATGCTTTGTGATGCATCTGCAGGCTGCAGAAGGTAAATAATATTAAAAAAAATTCAAATGACACCATAAATTACAGTTTTTTTTTCCATTTATTCTCTTGCAGAGCAAACACCTACTTTGTGCCAATCTGTGCCCCATTCTTTGGTGCTTTGTCGGGTGTACTGATGTACCAGCTAATTATTGGATATCATGTAGAAGAAGTGCAAGAGAAAAAGAAGGGGCGGGGGGGGGTTCAAACTTTCCAACATTCCTACCAATGAGAATGCATGAGCTCAATTTCTTTTTGCACTTGTGCTGCTCTTTTACTGTGTAGGAAAATCTTTCTTGTTCTCACATATCACTTTAACTAACATAATTTTTTGGATACCATGGAAATCATCAATCAGTAATCATGAAGACATCTACTCTTATGACATCTCATAACAGACAGGCACACTTTTACAGGGAAATATGTTTTCTGAATTCATTTTCACTTAACTCCAGTAAGCTCTTTCATTTCCGCTTGAAGCACAAAACCATTTCCTTCATGCTCCACGTCTGACAAAACAAATGTATCAGCTCACGGAAAAAAGCTGAACAAAAGACAGTTTAAGTTGAAGAGGTATTTGAAAGGTGCCTTGTTTGTTTCTCTCGAATGTGGGAGAAACAAATCGCCGTCAAATCAAAAAGCATTCACTCTCACTTTTTCCTACTGCAATTTCTTTCATTTGTAAGAACTGCGCAGACTTCTTACTCATATTCACATTATGTAAATCAATACTGCTGTTAGAAATGCAACCAATTATGGCACTGTACAATCTTATATTTCTGTCATATTTTTTAAACTAGACTCGTTTCAAGGGTGTTCACAACATGTAACATCTTATTACAAGTGAGATTATTTACCCTGTTAAAAATGATCTGAGCTGTGATCAGTGTGATCATGATTATTACTGTGAAAAACAATGAGCTTTAGCAATATTCACTTATGCATTTTTTTTTCCATAGTAACATTTAAGAAAGTTTTTAGATATTTTAGGAAATATGCTAGACTGCCATCTTTCCAAGAGTTATATGAGAGGATCAACACCACTGTGATTTATGGAAATTTTCAGTTTGTGCACAAAACTCCTGAGTGAAAACTTGAAGTGGAAACAATAACCCTAAAAAAAAACAGTTGGTTTATTGATAAAAACAAAATTCAACACAGTGAAATGGAAACAGACGTTCTTAATAAATCATAGCATAGATAGAGTAATTGACTTAAATGTCCACTCGAACTTCTGCTCGACAGGAGAAACAACAAATGTCATTGTTTTTCACCATTTGAACTTTAAGCTTATTTAGTCACATATTCTTCATCCTGTTTCCAATTTTCTCAAAATGTTTTAAGAATTACATCTAGATGGAAACCTAGTAATGGTGAGTTTGCCAGGCAGCAGATATATCCGAATTAAATAAAAAAGACGATAGAGCTTCTGGTAGTTTGATCTTTGTACTTTTGGACAGAGTCAGACTAGTTGTTTTCCCATGCTTTAAGTCTTTATGCTAGGCTAAGCTAACCGCCTTTGTATTTCACAGACAGATGTTTCCCCAAGATTTAACAAGACATAATCTATAATGCTAAGCTATTATTATGAAACTTCTCCCCCTCCCCCTCTAAGACCCTGAGGATGAAGATCTGTAACACACTCATTTTCACCCAACAAACAATGAACAATTTGCAAAAGGTTATGCTCACAGAAATTGTACACACAGTGTCCTTGAAATAACAGATTCTAAGATTTACCTGCTTTAAGGTGAAACCTTCCCTCAGGCCACTCAGAAGAGTTCATCAAAACGTTGATTTGGAGCTTTGACAGCGCACAGCTTTTCCAAACCTTGTTTACTTCTCTTGTTTCCCAGGGTTCTGCACAAAGGCTTCCTGGATATTTATGGGGCGATTTTAAGATTTGTTTAGTTTATTTGTTTTAGCTTCTTGCTTGGGATGATGTCATCATAACAGATAGCGCCTATTTATTTGTGTTTAGTCCTTTGTTTTGTATGGATGACTGTTCATTACCACAATTAGGCAAGAGATAAAATAAATAGGAAAAGGTTGGTACTCTTTCAAGCGAAAAACTAAAAAGAAAATTCTTCTGTTGGTGTGGTTGGAAAGTGGAAGCTTGCCCTAGAGCGTCACTGGCATGCAAATAGTGACATTTGCTACATTATAAATGCCCTCCAAACTGTTAATATGCCCCTTTTGGTTCATAGTGCGTCAGGTGGTTATCACTGTTGGAAATTCGATCTTGGGTTTGAAAGGGCACTAAGGGGAAAAAAAAAAGGTCAGGGGTATTTGCTCAAAATAACACAATCGTTACACAACAAAGCACACATGGAGACATGTGTGCACATCAGAAGTTCACTAAACCAGTGTCTTTGTCAAACATCCATCAATGCTCAATTACCATTATCAGAGACGCAAACACAAATTCTGCATCAAAATATCAGCAATGACATTTTTGGAGTCTGGAAAAGAATATCAATTCATCAGATGTTACAAAGGCTTAAACTTCAGAGGCCGGTGTTTGACATTTGGAATCCCTCTTTTGCATGACCTTTGCAGCAGTTCACCAAATATATCTAGTGTCAATCTAACCATTTGCGTCTGAAATTATAATTCACCTTCCGGTTGAATTGCAGAAGTGAAGCGCAGTAAGCAGCCGGGGTTTTGATTTCTCCTTAATAGATGTCACAGTACAACAAAAGTGAGGTTCGACCATCTTTTCAGGCAAAGGGTTCCATTACAAACACGACAAGGTCTGTTGATTTGAAAAGGCATAACCACTGAGTAAATCCGAAATTGCTCTTCATTTCCTATGCATTGAAGTCAGTCTTCTGTGGATGCCGGGGCAGAAACACATGGCAGAAATGAGAAGTGTTATCTATGACCAGAAAAAGAAATCAGCATAAATGAACTGCAAAAACAATAAGAAACCTCTCCACTGATATTTGCTTGATGTTTACAGACTTGCTGCAACAGGCACCGTACATGGCGTAGCATTAGATATAAAAAAAAAAAACATGCACACACGTGGGCAGCAGGTCTTCATTCAAGATTAAACATACAGAATATTATATGTCACTTTCAACCAAACCTTTATGTAATTTCACACAGGCGTTTCAGTGCAGGCAAAGGGATATTGAAGGCTTACACCACAGCTCCACTGTGTGGTGAAACATAGTACTGAACCTTCAACTTTATAACCACTGAAAAGCACTGTTGGGAATTCACACATGAAACTCTCAGGTATTTTAACAAGACTAACACAAAACACAATATTTCCTGTTCCGCCAGTGCAAATGTTCAATTAAACCAAGCAGATTTTTGTGTGTTGACGACATTCCACCTCACAGTTCATTTTCGGTCTCATGACTGACACGAGTAATGACATTATAACGCACACACCCTCAAATAAAGTGTCATCCAAACAAACAGCCTGTCCCTTATTGCTACTTACCCGCGGATCAAATCATATTACAATCCAAGGTTATGCAACAACTGACAGCACAGGACTAGATGACTTCAATCTAGACGTATAACAACAAAAGGCACGTTGTCTTCATGTCTTTATTTTATTTGACTTTTTGTCCCCTAATGGAAACAATGGATATCATGTTGCATAGAGGGCGGCAGTAAACATATTTTCATGTCAAACAACCACCTGTAATAGAATTCTACCCCACTAAACACCTAGCATGCACCAGGAAGCTATGTGTCGCGTGCACTGCAGGTGATTACCCTGATAGTCCCCTGCTGTGTGCTTTCCTGTCCCTGTGTCAGACTCAGTTATGTGAATCAGATAAGTGAAATTTGTTACACCTTTTTAGATCATGGTGGCTGTGAGTGTAAGTCAGACTTGGTTGGGCGGCCTTTCATTGCTACAAGGGTCCTAAGTGCACCACAGCCGCAGCCAGACACAGTACAGGAGTAAAGTATATGTTTTTTTCCTGTTTTCTTTTTTTTTCTTTTGGTTTTCCCTGGTTACCACAAAAAGGTCCAAGAT
Organism: Scortum barcoo; assembly: GCA_023238725.1. Classification (NCBI taxonomy): domain Eukaryota; kingdom Metazoa; phylum Chordata; class Actinopteri; order Centrarchiformes; family Terapontidae; genus Scortum; species Scortum barcoo. The sequence goes on from CM041545.1 coordinate 10,602,242, forward strand.
TCTAATACTGACTCAATCTATTTTTAAAGCTGTTAAAGATACCTTGTGGGGTTTTTGACCAAGACGAAGCATACGGAGCAAGGTTTTTACGCAAGGGACCTTAGATCTTATTTTCCATTTTGTTGCATGTGTTCTTGACACATGATACACATTTCTGCAGTAGTTTCACCATATTCCACTGATGCACACTAATGGCAATAAGGCACCAAGAAAAGCGGCAGCAATGCAGAGAAGAAGATGACTGCTAGCACGTAAACATCGCTTTAAACAAGGCTGGTTTCAAACTAAAAAAAAAAAATAGGCTTTGCAAGAGTTTTTTGACGATGAAAAAAAAGTAACAGGGTTCAATCACAGTCACCTTTTGTCAACGTCAGTCCTTTGTTTTCTTAAGCCACTGACACATTTTGTGTTTTTGGCACAGAACTGCTGCACGTAGCTACTGTTTAGGATACATTTAAATCTGTTAATACCTTACATGAAAACTAATTTCAACACAACATACCACAGAGAGTTGGTTACGCAAGTCATGTGCATTGTATGGTACACTAGTTTTTTTTTCTGATAACGTTTTCAATATGCTTGTCTATACCCCACCCACACATGCATGCCTGCATTTCAAAATCACAGTTATGTATTATGACAAATGTCATCTTCAGCAGATAGAAAAAAGATGAGGACACAGAGACAACTTTATTATTGAAGGAGACAAAAAGGGGCCACGCCTGAGACAGCTATGTCTGATAGGATACAATCAGTTCAAGAGAGTTCAGCTTCCTCTTTTTCAATCATGAAACAATTAATTATATGCAGTTTGTACTTGAAGCTTCATTATGTAGGCTGGAGAAGTAGGTTGACAACATGTCAATACCAGGCCCACCTTATTATCAACTTGTATTTGTTGCTTCTGAGGCTTTCAATCACATATTTGATGACAGAGTTGCACATTTGTCATGGAGATGTTTTGTTTTTGTTCTATGCAATGTTATGTTAAAATAGCAGCAGCTAGTCTTCTTTCTATGACAGCGATTGAGCACGTCTGTTAAAGTGTGGTGAGCAACTAAGGTTAACCTTATGCTCTGAAACTGTCACAATATTAAGTAATGACATAGCCATGGCTAGCTTTACCAAAAGGTAAAATTAAAATTATCCATTCAGTTTTCACTAGCTTTTATGTGCAATAGAAAATCATTATTACCTACAAGAGGCACTGGCTAATTCCACTTATAATAGAGAAAAAAAAACCTTAGTTAAGCTCCTGATATAGGTAGGGAGCTTAGCAAAGTATTCACTTGATATGGTTTGGTTGTGATTAAATCAAATATTTAAATGGATAACATTGTGAAGTCATTTACAATCATTTCAATGTAACTATTAATAGTAGATAGGAGACAGACACCCGGCAGAGATACATTTAATTTCTGCAAACCGTAAATAAACTAAGTTAGTTAGTCCAGTCAAATGGGCAGCTAAAACAGGGCATATTGTTTGGAGATACTGCGTGTTTCCCTTTGCATTTTGTACCTTTTATCCAAAGACAGAGTGCTGTATCTACATTTTCAAGCTACAATTCCAAAGAAGGAAATGAGAGCGGCTTGATGGATATCTTTACACATTTCATGGCCTGTCGCCAAGATTTATGTGGCAGTTTTGACAGTTTACAAGGTACCAATGACAAATGTGGAAGGATTGGTGAGAAACGAGATCGACAGAACACACCTACTGACGTGTTTTGTCAGTCACGTTTCTCTGGTGGAGGAGGTCTAAGTTGCTGTGAGGGTTGAGGGAGGACCCTCTGTACAAGCTGTGCGACGAGAGAGGAAGACGTCAGACATCCCTTACCTAAAGGAGGTACAGATGGTGCTATGAAGAATGTAAACATAAATGAAAATCCTTCCACACCATTGACCCCACCCTCCTGTCAGCTACTGGATGGGAGGTGGGAGTCGACCTGTGAAAGATGCTCCAGTACCTCAAAGTTGCCCATTTCTGGTCAATGGGAGGAAGGAAGATGGTTGTAGCGAAGTTAACACTGCCATGGGAGCTGTGAGGAGGCAGCGGAGCAGGTCGAAACACTCAGTGAATGCAGGGCGCTACCTGATGACCCTCTGCCCGGTCGAGGACACTACTGGACCAGCTAGGAGCCATCCATAGATGGCTCCGACACTAGAAACTTTAAACCCTCCTTTCTTAACTTTGCTGCTCCCGTAGATACCGTGCTGAAAGGAGCCATTCTCACACCCGAAATGAAAAACGCCTGCACGTTAACTTTATTAAAGTTACCTGGACGCGTAATTACTTCACTGGCTGCACAGGACAAGGCCTAAATCAACAGAGAGAGGGAGAGGGAGAGAGAGAGAGAGAAAGAGACCAGAAAAAAAAAGAAAATTTATTTATTTAGAATGACAACACATATTAATTTACATTTCTGTAAATGTGCCAGTGTCAGCCAGCTGGTTAATTTTCAACTGCAGCCCTTTGGTGGGACGTTTTGAGATATGATTTGAGATAACCGTGTCATTGGCAAATGGCTGTATAATTTAGCATGATTAAAAGATTCATCAGAAATTTGCTTTGCACCACTCAGTGATGAGCACGGCTGTCCTTGTTTGACAGATTCGAGACTGGGGGGAAAAAACAAAGTGCAGTGTGTTTAGCAAGAGTACTGAAAGTCAAAGAGAGGCATTGAGGGCCAGAGAGTGAGAGTGAAACATTCATTAGATAACAGTTTGAAGAGAGAAAAAAGAATGAAAACAATATACATTATCTGTTATAGTGTGTGCCGATGTGTTATATTATTGAGCTTTTCTGGACCATGCTCGATACAGGTGATGTCAAGAAAACTCACTGTATCTTTGATTCAATGTGTTTGGAAGAATCCAGCACTGCGGTTGTTGAGCAGATGATGCTGAGAAGTGACTTTAAATGGGTGAAACATGATACATTTATATAGTTACTGATATAGCATGTTGCAAGTTGGAAATGTGCTTATATTCATGATGCTCTGTGTAGAACTGTTGATGTTTGGCACAATCTAAAGTGTGAATAAACGACCAAACCAAATTTTACCAAAGTTTATTAAATGCTCTTCATTTTAAATTGACATCTTCTGTTTTGAGGGCCATGGTCACCCATGGTCACCCATGGGTCAAGTCTAATGTAGAGGTTATGCTCTTTTCCCAGTATTTCACCAATGCAAAGCTATTGTTGTTGTCTCATCAGTCCATGTGGGTCGGGCACACTAACTCACCAACTGCAGACATACTGTACATACAGTCAGGTCCATAAATATTGGGACATCGACACAGATTCTCATCTTTTGGACTCTATACACCACCACAATGGATTAGAAATGAAACAAACAAAATGTGCTTTAACTGCAGACTTTCAGCTTTAATTTGAGGGTATTTACATCCAAATCAGGTGAACGGTGTAGGAATTACAACAGTTTCTATATGTGCCTCCCACTTTTTAAGGGACACGTACATACACCTGCTACATTTGAATATTTGCCATATCTTATAGTATATGACCTGTACATGATTGCATGATTTAAAGTCAGTCCATGAATGAGCAACCTGCTAATTACCAGCCTGTATTAAAAGCTGTAAGACTACATTCTCTCTGTTGTTTGCCAGCTGCTTAATTTGCATAAATAAAGCACACAAGAGAAATTTACACGGAACTACATGATATAAAGCCAAGTGAGAAACAATGACCTATTCTTTCCAAAAATAACATTCAAAATTTACTGTCTGGCTTGTCTGATGGATGGGTGTCTGTATTTAGTGGGATGTTTTATCGCAGCCGACCTCTATCGTGACACTTTTGTATTTTATGCCTGTGCAAATGAAATTATAATAAAGTTTAAACCTTGTAAATGAAGAAAGAACACAGCCAGGCTCAGCCGCAGTGAAGCTAAATCTTAGTGAAATATTTATCCAGACCTACTCAATTATTTATTTTAGTGATTCATGCACAATTAAATAAACAGATCTCTGAACTTCATCTATCTTATTTAGACAGAGCAGCGTTTGATCTCCTGCCAAATCAGGCACTGTTAAAGGATTACAGGGTATTTTCTTACTTCTTTTTTTTATATTATTATTAATGTCAATGGCAACGATGGCAACTCTTATTTTCACAAATTTGTACTTGATATCACAAAGGCAGCTCAATCGCTATATTTGCATGTGATGAGTTCTCCAGAGAGACATTTCTCCCCTGTTTTAAAAACCAACATCTTTTTGTGGGTTCATCACTGATCAGGTCTTTGATCATTTTACAGCTCTAGGATTGTTTCCAATCTCAACATTTACATTTTGATTTTCATCTTGATGAAAACGATTTATGACAGTGAACAGCACTGTTTGGTAAAATTAGGTCAGCGGGTGAATTAAACCTTTTGCCTATAACTGCAGCATTAGCTAAAAGGTAGAGAGACCTATTGTTTACTTCTATATATGGATGGATGGATGAATGGCAGTCCTCTAGTTTTGCTTCTTCACTGCCAGAAGTTCATATGTACCTTTGAAGAAAACACAGTTGTCCTCTGTCCTCTGTAGATTTTTTTGACGCGTCATGGCAAGAAAACCAAAGGTGCTATTAAAATTATTAGTAAAGGGCACATTGGTGTGTCAGTTACAGGGAGGCAGTTAAACCTGCATCACTCGAAGTATTATCTGCTGGTTACACATTACACAACTCAAAAATAAACAAACTAATGATAAACACATGTTGTGTGCCTGTAGAGAGAGAGTCAAAAATACATGACGTGTCTATGATAAAATGTTGCTAGGATACATCACTTTGTGAATATTCCTCTGAGATTATCTTATTCACTTGAGCTGAAAGAAATGCATGAAAATGAAGCGTTATTAAAGCGTGATGGCCATCCAGGAGCAGAAGAAAGGACATCCTTTAGTTGAAATGCATCTTGCACTTAGGAAGGTGTTGATATTCAAATTAAACATCAGAGGGAGGAATAAGATTTTCTTTTTCTTTTCTCTCTCTCTCTCTCTCTCTCTCTATCTGTCTCTTTTTTCCCTTTTTTTTTACAGCATCTTGTAATTGTTTTATATTTGTGAAGTCACAGTTTGGTGTTGGATCAGTTTTTATGTAATGAGGATTTATTTTGCAGTAAAACAAAGAAAACATCATTTCAAATCTTTTGTGAGTCTCATCTTTCCTATGATACTGAGTATTATTACGACAAAGCCGTTGGCTCTTATACCTTGTGAATGCCAATATGCATTGTCTCACTGCAGTGATAATATACAGGATTAATGACTCGGCAAAGAACATGTGTGAGGTATAGAAATGAAAAGAAAGGTGTAGAAATAACTTTCATATTTTAAATGATTTAGTTGTTCAATTTTCAACAAAATTTAAAATGGCTTATGAATAGATCATTTGCATAATCAAATCATCAGTGTGGCTATCATACTATGGAGTCAGTGACTACAAAATCTTAAAGGCATGTTTTCTTTGGGCTTCCTTGATTTGCCTTGAATTGAAGAAGCCAATTCAACAAAGTGTTTTGTTAAACCTGTCGAAGAGGTTTGGTGATGAGCTGTGTTATTGAGGAAATGTCTGTGCATTTTTCTGTGTGCTTTGTCCCCAGCAAAGGTGTGTACTGTGATATAATACAGTCTTCTTCCTTTACTTTGGAATTTAATCAGCACAGAAGATATTTTTCTGGGCTGTCATGTGAAACTCAGACAGTGTGGTGGTGGCTGGATGTCCGTGTTGGGTGTATTCAGATTTGTCAATCAGAGAGAAACAATGCATGGATTTGATAATTTCTATTTTGAGGCACTTTGAGGTCAACCAGCAATGGATGTGTCACATGGCAGCTTTTGATAAATAGCCTACAGCGTGATCACTACAGAGTAGAAACAGAAAAGAAATGCAGCAATACTATTGTTTTCTTCTGCATGTGGCCCAAGTGCTGCTGTTCAGCTGGGATCCCCTTATATGTAATATATATAAACTTTACATTTTTATCAGCTTTTTTTTTTTTGCTGTTTTTTTTTTTTTTTTTTTGCTGTAAAATATGTGTCACCAAGAAGTCCAGCTGCAGAAATTAAACTATACTGTATGTGCAGACTGCAACTACAATCAAAACAATAAGTTTAAAAGAATCTAAAGCTCTGCTGAAAAACAGCGGAGGGTTTTAATTCTTTGTACACTTGCACATCACACATATTGAATTTGAGTTCACTTTAAAGCTTTTACTGCTTCATTTACAGCAGAGCTGTGTCATTTTTACTGAACCACCATGTGGCCATAAGTGGTAATTAAAGGCCAACGGCACATTACATTTTTGAGACAGGTGTTTTAAAAACATCAGACCTAAATAAGCTAAAAACGTAGTATAAAAGTAACTCATGGGGAGAAAAGTTATTAAATCAAGGAACTCACTAATGTCAGTTACACAACAATATCTATCTCTGTTGTCAATCAGTTCATTTCAATTCTGTATCAAATTATGATTTTGCCGATTAGTGAGCAGAAAAAACCCAAAAGGAACACACACACACACTAGTGAGACTTGAATGAGTTCATAATGCTAGTGTGTTGGTAAAAATAATGTAGAAACAAAGCAAAGTGGAAATGCGTTCAGACATCATGTGTTTATATTGGAAGTTCAATAATAATTGGCTCTTTTGTCTGGGGTGGGTCTGTAGAAAAATGGTCATCAAATGCCAAATACGCATACTGTGGACTACTTTTCAACACCACATTTTGCTCTCAGCCATTCAGCATTTGATTGGCATAGTGTAAAGCATTCCTAGGTGTGGTTTTATGCCATCTATCACTGTTTTTCCTGTCAACAAACACACTGGGATAGAAAAGGGCAAACGTCAGAGCACCAGATATTCTTTTCCTGCTCAAAATAGTTCTCTATTCATGGGTGCCGGTCATGGAATTTGTGCTAAATATATGTGATACATATGAAACACATGAACAAGGCTAGGCGTGGACATGAGTCAATTTCAAGCATAATACAAGCAGTCGCCTCTGACGATTCAGCACACAGTAATGATCACAATGATGATAACAATGATAACAATCACAATCACTGACAAAATAATCAGACTATTTTAAAGTATTTGATATACACAGAAACCGTGACATGCAAATGAAAAAAAGGGCTTGTTGTAATACTAATTTCAGCCACACAATCTGTATTGTGTGTTAGCAAGTTATGAAGCTGTACTGTTGACAGCGCTCCTCCTGCAACTGGGCAAAATTTATTTGAGTATATTCTAACATGCATTGAATATTTTCTAATGAAATAACAACAAATTATTTTCCTCTAATACTATATTTTTCAAAAACAGTGAATCCTCAATCCCTAATTCAAGCCCCAATCCTGGCGCTTGAAGCTTGGGCCTATTTTCAGCTGCTGGGCCTTTCCTGCATGTCATCCCTCATCTCTTGTCTCTGCCTTTCCTGTCTCTTTTAGCGTTAAGTAATGCTGTAAGAAAAATGTTCTTTTCACCTGTCTTTCAGGGGTTTCACAGATGAAAAAAAACAATCAAACAGGACAAACAAGGAGTGCTTCTGTTGGATTAAACTCCTTTGCTTGCTGACTAACTGCTAACATTGCCACCTCCTCTCCTCTGTCGATCCCTCCCTTCACTTTCTTATATGCATTATTTCCTGATTCCTGCTAACTGGGGTGTGCTGTTGAAAAAGGCATGATTGCGTACATGAAGAGTTTATGCATTGTCTTCATCTGTATGTTTCTGTGTGGTGCTGCATATTAAAACAAACCTCCCTCAGGGAAAGTAAAATTAAAATATTGTGGAAACAGCTGGCACCATGCATGGAGCTAAAACGTTAAAGAGGCTGCTGAGTGATGTGTGCGATTAGCAGGAATAAAACAGAAGAACAGTATACCTACTCTAATTTTTCTAATTTTCAAAATAAGAGCACTTCATCCTAATTTTAGTGTGTGCCCCTTTAATATATAAAGGTGGGGCGCTAAAGTTGAATTAAGTTTGTTTGTTACATTGTTGGAAACTTGAACTGTCAGTCCTTGTGTTTTATACGTTTTGCCGGCACTATTTCTTCCAAGCAGATTCCAAAACCATTGGCCTCTGAGCTCTATGCATCTGTATTCATCCTACTAAATACTGGTGTAAATATTTCAAGATTTTGTTTAATTTTATTTAAATACAGAGAAGACAATGTTTTTCTATGCTGTTAGGGCATGTCAGTTGTTGAGAATAGATACCTCATCACCCCAGGGTGATTTCACAACATAAATTCCAGTCATCTGGAACTGAGAAGTATCAAGTTTAGGATAACTTTCACCCGTTCATTTGTCTTGTCATGTCACATGTCCATGCTAGGTCTCCATGCCTCTACCCTTGCAGGTATGAAATACGTAGTTACATCATGTTCTGTGTTTTGATAAGGACACGCCCAGAGAATTCCAATGAACTTAACGTTGAACGAGACTGGCAGGCTTAATCACATACAAATGATGTAGAGCAGTTAAAGAAAACACTTCATGAATTCTGCGAAGAGAAGTCACCAATCTTAATTTCGTTATGTGAAAACATGATGACAATAAAGATTTTTGATTCTTGATTCTTGAACCAGAATATCTATGATGAAACATACCAAATACAAGCAGTTTTTGATCCAGTTACCCTACTTGTTTTAAAAAAGTTGTGAGATGTTTTCTCTAATTAGAAGTTATATTCAGATAAATTAAATCAAACAATATCTATCTCTATTGTCAATCAGTTCATTTCAATTCTGTATCAAATTATGATTTTGCTGATTAGTGAGCAGAAAAAACCCAAAAGGAACACACACACACACTAGTGAGACTTGAATTCTTGAAGAGTTCATAATGCGTGTGTTGGTAAAAATATGGTAAATGTAGAAACAAAGCAAAGTGGAAATGCGTTCACACAGTTATTCCTGGCGTCACATGTGTTTTTATTGGAAGTTCAATAATAATTGGCTCTTTTGTCTGGGGTGGGTCTGTAGACTGCCAGAAAAATAGTCATCAAATGCCAAATATGCATACTGTGGACTACTTTTCAACACACACATTTTGCTCTCAGCCATTCAGCATTTGATTGGCATAGTGTAAAGCATTCCTAGGTGTGGTTTTATGCCATCTATCACTGTTTTTCCTGTCAACAAACACACTGGGATAGAAAAGGATCAAATCTGTTACCCCTCCCTAACCCCTAGTAAAGGATGTGTTTGAAGTAAATGACGTTTCAGTCAATTATAGGACAAAAACTTCTGTTTCCTTTTTATATCATTATTAAGTCATAGTGAGAGTTGTAAAATTTTACATAGCTTAAAATTCAATTTTAAAAATTACAAACAAACTATGACTTTTTCTTTTTATTCAGTGTTATGCAAACACTGGCTGGATCATTCACTGGAGGATTTTTCATTATTGTATCTATCTAAAAAAACAGAGAACTCAAGGTGCATTTTATTTAGATGGACAAAAAACTCTCCTCCTGTAAAGGGAGTTTATATTATAAGTTTATATTAAAAATACTATACAACTAGGTTTGAGGTTCAGATTGGGTTATTTGGACAAATCTGGCAACGCAGAATACAACATATAGTTTTGAATCATGAATGAAAAACTTTTTGCTTTGTATGAAGTATTATGTTCTAATATTATAATATAAAGAATGAACTGAAAAGAGTCTCTTGTGTGTCACAACTGCTCAGATAGACAAGATGTTCATGTGTCACTCTTAAAAAACATAATATGTGACAGGTATGTCAGCATTATAAGAGTTTAATTATGATGCTGAATTAAACACCCAGGGTATGCACTGCTGCCATGTTCCAATAAATTAGTCCCTCCTTCACTTTATTACAAGCACTATGAGATTTTCTTCCATGTTTAAATTATCTTTCACTAATAGCTTTGTGTTAAAAAATGAAAATAACTTATACCTGTCCATGTAAGTTAAGCCTTTTTCTGTTCAATGAATGTCATACAACATTCGTGGAAATAAAATATTAGGGGTTGAAAATACTGAAAAATAAAATATGGTGCCACTTATTATTAAAAAAACTCTTCCACTTTCACCCTCTAAAACAATGAATCTAAAAACAGGTGCATCACCTTTATCCAATGTGCCCCAACCACTCCAATTAGATAGACATCAAAATCTCGTATTTCCTGTTTCCACATACTCATAGTCAATATGTGCATGCATTATTATGAACATAGATGCCAAAATCATAGAAAACATTGTACTGTAATATCATAATGCCCACAGTTTTACTATGCTATAAATTAAACACCCACAGTAACATTAGGGACTTTCCCGTGCTGCAGTATTTTCAGTGTAAAAGTCTGTTATCATACTCTTTATCTCCTGATGATGAATAGCGACTGTGTTTTTTGGTCTCTCATTAGTCCTCCATTTATTGTATACCCCATAAAATTTCTCATTTGACTTGTTTAAATACTACTTGGATATGAAGAGCACACATTTTTCCACTAGTTTGCTCATTATTCTGCCGAGTATTCCAGTGTACCATTTTGGGCACATACTCAAGAGCAGGTTCAACCAGTCTAACGATAGAAATCTCAGCAGGAAGACTTTCAGTAAACACCTCCGCTGTCAGTTGCCCACACTGTCACATAGATAGTAGACACAGGTGTGTGACTGACGCCACATAAGTAACTGGCTGCAGTGATTTCAAGCCTCTTTTATGAGACTGGTCATTTGATCATCTGGGGAATGAGATAATATGATCCATGCCTATTCTCTCAATGGAAACACAGGTGAGGAACAATATTAAATAATACATAGGCAGTAATTATTGAATTTATGTTTTTTTATGTGCTACAATTAAAAAAAAACTGTGGTACCAGTGATTTAATGTGCTGCTATCAGTTGTCTTATTTGACTTGCAGCAGCTCTCTGTTAACTTTTACTCTGAAAGAAAAAAAGTGAGTGAAATGTTTGCCTTATTTTGAAAAGGATCATCATGTTGTTGCGTTCGTGGGTTTAAAAAGCATGATGGTAGTTACATGATGATAATTAAAAGGGTCTCAGTAAATGATAAAGTATTTCATGATAAAATTATGTTTATGATAAAACATAACCTGGAACAATTAGCAAAAATAGATTTTTGATGAAACAGATAATCCAAGTGTCTGCTCACATATGTTGATCTAATTCATAACAGTATTAAACATAGTAAAACGCTCTAAACAAGGGAATGAAAGCGAGCACTGATATGTCACCAGAGTATCTCGGTAAAGTAACACTCTACATCATATTCCAGATCTTACAGCGTGATGTGATTATTTTACCTCAATACATACCAACATGTCTAAGCATTCAACATGAGCCATGACAATCGGCTGAAATATCATCTTGTCTCCTAACTGTGCTCTTAGGCACACATGGACATGGCACACGGAGAGATCCAAGAGGAGAGAACCAAAGAGCCGGCAGACGAGATCACCGAAAAAGTATTCCTTAAAGATCTCCATCTTTTCATGAAGAAGAGAGATACACCCATCGAGAGAATCCCAAATCTGGGCTTCAAACAAAGTACATATAAATATTTCTTCATATAATATTATTATTTCAAAAGTTTTTTAGCATTATGAATATATATCACTTATCAGCCTATGAAGTTACATGAACATAAAGTAGTAATTGTAGTTGTAGTAATTCTTATTAGTTACTGGAAAATAGTCTGAAACTGTATTATATTACATTAAACTGTATTAACTGTATAATATTCTATCAACCATTAAAATATTTTTTTAAGCAGAAATATTCCCTATTTCCTAGATCCATTTTATTTTATATCACTGTAAATTGAATATATCTGTGGTTTGCTGTTAATCAGACAAAACAAACAGTTTGTTTCATAAGATCAGTCCCTTAATTGAGTGAGTATTCTGTAGATGAATGGTTAATGAAAATTCTAGTAGCCCTACACACTAATAATGAAGTGTATTTATTTATGTATATATATATTTTTGATATTTTTCAGTTGATCTATTTCTGATGTTCAAGACTGTCAGAGACTTAGGTGGCTATCATCAGGTAACCAAATATTTCCAATTTACCAGAATTCTTAAATTGTTATATGTTGTACAATGGCTAATATTGATTATGCAAAGGCAAATCTAGGGACTCACATTGCAAATGAACTTAATAAAATAAAGCATGAAATATCCTGCACTCTTCCAGGTGACTTCTCAGCAGCTATGGAAGCAAGTGTACAACATGCTGGGAGGAAATCCTCGAAGCACAAGTGCAGCCACCTGCACCCGCAGACACTATGAGAAGTGAGTTCAACAGTGCGTGTTCATTTGTTAGCCTGAGATTGGGCGGTTTGTATTTGTAACAGACTTATCTGATCAATGTGTTATTTATACAGGCTGCTGCTGCCATACGAATGCCACGTGAAAGGCATCTCGATGAACGTCTTGCCTCAGAATCAGCCAAAGCAGCACCCCTACAGGAAAGATGATGATGACGATGGCCAGAGACCAGCTAAACGCAAACTGTTAACAATGCCTGTGCGACAGGTTGGTACTATTTTACACTCCAAAAAAATACACATTAAAAAAGTTTTCCTTGCTTGTGCAGACTGATGTGATTGTAGTTGAATGATAATTCTTTTTACAATAATCAGTTATTATAGTAAGTACATCTTGAAATGTCAGTTTGGGTTATTAATGCATGTTAACCAGTATGATGTAATACATTAATATTATATGTTTTAATTTTTATTATTATTATTATAGATATCCAGCTGAGGTGTGTAGCTGGTTATCTTATAGTGTAGCATAAAAAGTGGAAATAGGGTGAAATAGTTAGCCTGTCCAGAGGGAACAAAATCCACCTACGAGCACCTTTAAAGTTAACAAATTAACACGTAAAAATCCTGATAAAGCCACAACTTTGCAGTTCAGCTTTTGTATAATGTGCAATAATGTTATAATATGTTCATTACAGAGATTTAGAGGTGCTGGGAGACTGATTTTGTTACCACTATGAGCCACTGTGTTTTGTTATGCCAAGCTAGGTGGTTGTATCTTCATGTTCAGCATACAAACATGAGAGTGGTATCAATCGTCTCTGGGCGAGAAAGCAGATATGAATACTCAATGTCATTTTCTTGTCTTTCCAACAGAGCCCTCATAACCTCCAGGCAGCCCCCCTTGGGCATGTCTTCCCTCTGGTCCACTACCCTCACTACTATCCCTCCAGCCTTGCAGTTCTGCCCTCCCATATCCCCATCTCCTCCACTGTGTTGACACCACACAGACCCCCACAGCCCCAGTTTTCTTTCCATCCATATGGTCTAACCGAAACAGACAAAGTCAAAGAGCCACTGGAGCAGTTGCGCTACTTGGCAGAACAGTACAAGACCTCAACCGGATTGATTGACTGAGCCACTGAACCTCAGCGTTAAAGAGTCAAGAAGGGAAACCACCACCAGCCCTGCCTCGTCGTTCGCCCCACCTTCATCCGGCAAGAATCCAAAGTTTTTGAATAAACCCTCACCTCTGTACACGCCTCATCGCATGCTCATGGTGACAGATGAAGAAGGCGAAACACAAGATGGTGAGGAAAGTTTAGGAGGCACACCGTCTTCCTCAGCCCAGGAGGCGTGCATCGTCGATGTCAAAACTATAACCACCTCCGGTAGCCCCAGATCCGACTGTGCTCTAAACCTGAGAGCAGACGAGGGCGCTGCCACGACGGCACAAAAACCCAGCTCTCCAAAAATAGACTTGACAATCCAGCCACAAGAAGACAGAGGGGGGATGCCAGAAGTAAAGGGGCTGAATCTCACTGATATCCTGCCTACCCTCCCACAAGAGAACGGAGAAAAGATGGAAATTGAGATCCCGCTGTCTGTGTTTCATAACTGGCTCAGGCTGTGCGGGTCCTCGGCCGCGATGCTCGGAGCCAAGCAGCTGCCTGCTCATCCTGCACCTGAAGACCTCTCTGGAAGTGGAACTCGTTCCAGGGCGGACGTCCTCCCCGCCAACCTAACATTTCACATGAGTCCCCAATACCCAATACCCAATTTCACATCAGTCCCCAAGTCCCAATACCAGAGCTCAGGCGCTGAGGATCTAAGGCTGAGGCGGAGCAATTTGCCGAGCAAAACCATGGGCACAGCCGGCAATCACAACCACTCAAGACAAAATCCTTTCACCGGCCACAAGCCTTTGCCTTCTGGTGGCATTTTGAAGAATGCAGCCAGCCGTGATGCCTATCTGTTTGATCAGGACTATATTAATAAGACGTACTGCTCCACGTCCCCAAATTGCTGGGATGCATATGACAAAGAGGCTCCACCAATCCAGTTTAAAATGGACTCTAATCCCCTCGCAGTTCAGCAAGCCTCTAAATCCTTTAATGAAGACACAGTCCAGGGAGGGAAGGAGAAGTCAGAGACCAGTCCCTCGGCTCTCCTAATGCTGAATTCCAGCTCCGCTTCCCTGTTGCAGCTCACCACAGAAGAGGTGATGAAGCTGAAGAAAATCATCTCCAGCTCATCGTGAGCATCGGTTCCGATAAAAAACACTGACACTCCAACACCATGTTAAAGCTGACTCCCATTACACTGCTCTTTCATATGCTGTATCTTACAAAAATGCTCTGTATCATATGTAATTCCAATATGTAATATATTTGTGAAGTCTCAAATGAGATGTTGACCTTCTTTTAAGGTTTTTCTGTAAAGAATATTACTTGTATACAATGTGTGTAATACTGTTAACCTAATTATATTGTAAAACTAAATAAATTGAAAGAAATAAAACAGACATTTCATGGCTCTGTTGATGATCGGGTGATCACGTTGTCCTCTCTTCGCACTGTTTCACTGTTTTCGTTTTCGGTCCTTTCAAATGATGAATTACTTTTTTTTTTTTTTTTTTTAATCAAGGTCATCATTCGTTCCCCTTTGAGAGTTATACAGTGTCGTTAGTGTGGCTGGAAGAGGCGTAGCATAAGAGCATTCAGGAAGATTTTTACAGGCTGTCCACTCCTGTCCCATTAAAGATATACAGGTGTGTGTGTTTCATTACTTGTTAAATGTCAAGTAAATGCAATCATATCAATTATAGAAGTTTCCAGTGGGAAGGAACCATTAATTAGTTGTTTTTCATTCTTTGTTTAATAAGCACGGACACATTTATATTCAAATCTTAACTTTATATATAGTTACTACCAGGCTCTAGCAACACCTCATCAATATACAGTCTACAAAAAGACAAGAAAATCAGCAGAATCAAAGGAAGATACGTCAACTGCTTTTTAATAATCATTATTTTATTTGTTTGTCATACCTGCATGCATAAAGCTTACGACGCAGCCTACTATTATGTCATTGTTATTGCTGTAATTATTATTCTCAGATTTAATACGTAATGTGTGGAATTTTCAGGTGTGACAACAAACGTGAATAGAGAACCGACACACCCATCGCTTTATCGCTGGATGCTGATTGTTGCGTGCAAATTGCTCATTAACATCACAAAAGTAGTCTGATAGTTATTATGGTCCATTGTCCTCAAAGTGTATTTAATTTGAATAGAGCTTTAAACCATTAACAGAGGGAGCCGTCCTGGATGTGCACCATCAGTTTACTAGAAAGGTCCACTTTTTTTTCTGGGTTTGTTTTGTTCCTGTGTTTACCTGCTCTGATGAAATGCTTTGCTAGGGTTTTATAAAGCTTAAAAAAAAAAGATAGTGGTGATTGTGAGATATCCGTAATGAACAAGTTTCGGCAAGTGCCTCTCTGTTGTCTCCCGGCAGTTTATCGTTTAATTCCAAGGCCTGTTGTCTGTTTGTGTGATTAATTTTTCAAATTTACAGTTCTACTTGGTGTCAAAAACAAGAAGCGCTTCAGTTTTGAGTTACACTACACCAAAAGCATTTCCGCTCCATAAGTTACTGTGGGAGATTCTGCTGGGTTGAGTTAATGCATAAGTCCTAATAACCTGGAAGCCCTCAGGCCTTGTACAATTTGGTGCTTGCGTGTTGCAAATATTGCCTTACAAAGCTGGAATAGTCAGACACTGACATTTATTGGAATTCATGCTCCTGAATGATGCTACAGCATGAGAACATTTTATTCACATCAATAGACGACGTGAGACGTGGGTTACTGGCTCAGTACGACACGTGTTTACATGTATCGTACTTTATATATAGTGCGTATGTGTTTATGGAGTTATTAATAATTTAAATTAATAAGACATAATAAAAAACAACTAGTTGCAACACTTCTTCAACCTTTCTGCATTCTTGGTTTAAAAAATTTAAATAAAGAATTTTAGCATCTTGGAATGAAATTTAATTATTTACTGTCCTGCGATCTATAGAGTGTTTCTCTGATAACTGAACACAAGCAGTGTGCTGCTATTGGACCGCATCTAAGCAGTATGCTGGTGTTTCACTTTTATCCTATTTATCGACTGAAAATTCACAGAACCAAGAATCCCAAGGTTGGCAAATGTCAATGATTAACTTTAAATTGCTTCATCTTTCTTGAGATTGCAAGGAGGTAGCTGTGTGTGTCAGGTGGAGCCCAGAGGGTTACACATACTGCATCAAGTTGGAAAGTCGTCCGGGAGATGGTCAGCATCGATCATGTTGCCAAGAACCTGGTGAACACCCCTAGGGGAGCTGTCAATTATACATGTTGGTCCTCTGGGAATATTTCCCTCATGACTCAGCAGAGAGGTGCAAGCAGGACAAACTGCTTCTGTGGTTTCAGTATGAAAGTATAAATACCTGCTCGTTAAAGAAAGTGATCACTCATCATTATTGAAAATTATGAGAGAGGCCTTAAAACATAACTGATGTGAATAAACCTTTAAAAGAATAAAAAAAGATTAAATAATTGTACTAGTAAAAGTATTTATATTTTGTTTAATGTTCATCCCTGTATTAAATGACCTTTAAATCAATTTTATAGTGAAAGCAGGTTGATTTTTTTTTTTTAGGACTTTTATCATACACTTGATACTCAGATGAACAGCAACATTCAACCTAACACTTGGTAGATCCACTGGTCTCTCTTTCAAAGCATTGCATGTACAGTGACATTTACCTGTATCTAAAATGGCCTTACTTTTTTCTGTGGATATTGGGTAAACAGTTAAGACTCATCAGGGAGGGGTAGAAGACTAAAAAATTATCAGTAAGTTTGGATGAGTCCCTTGAATATTTTGAAATAGCACCATTTATCATGTCTATGTCTGTTTCTTTGACCAGGCGTAGAAACCACAAATGAATAGAGGGACATTTCCTCACTTCTCCAGTGCAACCATGGCAAAGTCATCAATAACTGTAAAAAAAAAAAAGAAGAAAGAAACAAAGATGTTGGCTGTAAAAACATTGAACAAACGTTGACCAATGTAAAAAAAAAAAAAAACAGATGGTATCACATCATGGTGATATCACCTTCATTCATCAGTCCCCATCTATGGCTGTTATGGGATGTAATGGTGTGTGTAAAATTAAATTTAACACACACCCAACAATTAAAGTCTCTGTGCAAACAGCTTCAGCGTCACCTCTCTCACAGGTGGAGCTATTCATGTGAATGTCTGTTAAAACCACAGACTGAGCTGTGAGGCTGCCAATGTCTTATCTGATCACTGGTTGGAATGAGGATATGGTTCCTTTGCTTACCAGAACATGCACGAACATTAAAATGCCAGATCAGTGTGACAAGGGTACGAAAAGATTGTTACTGGTAAGCTAAATTCCCCTCAGGAGGAAGTGTATTTCACATTTTGCTTTTTGTTTTTTTGGAACGAATTTCCCAGCAGTGAAACTTCTTTATCACAGTTCAGTGCCAAATGGAACAGTCATGTGGGACCATCAGGATGCTTATACTAACATAACAATTAACACAGAAGTGCTATCTTAATCACCCGGGCGGAGTAGATTTCAACCCTGAAACCATAACATCGTCACTAGTGGCAACTCACTGCAAATGAAAAATTAGCAGTGACTCACGGTTCATTCACGGATAGAGAAAGTCACAGCTAGGCTCACATCTAACTGGTGTCTAACTTATTGCTGCAGACAATATGGTTGTATATACAAAACAGGGAGAGGGCTGACTCATCACTAGATATACTGGAAAAAAAAACATTCCAGACTGCTGAAAACACATTCAAAGTTGCACAAAGCCAGCATTGTGAAAGCTGGACCCAGTATTCTTAGCTTGTTACTTCACATATATCAGCTATCCAAGTCTCCAGTATAACCTGTTCTCCGGGGCATCTTTTGACAAATCTCTGGCCTTTCTCTGTACATAGACTGTGACAGTTCTGAACAATATCTGTCGCATTTGACACCCAGGCACATTATGCGCCAGCTTAAACTTGTAACTTGTGTTTGCCATCCTGCTAAGTCAAATTATCTGGAAGACAGTCAGCGCTTGGTGTCACATACGTTGTATGAGAGAACCATTATGTGTTTGAGTCAAAGAGGTATTTATCTTGATAAACGGTAATGTGTCACTGCTGACCTCAATTGGCACATGGAACAGTTTGTGACCTGTGCCATTGTTACTTTTGCATGATAATTAACTGATCTAACAGACCAAACAAGAATTTCGGTCACAACATGTAATTACAACTTGTTATTAAGGCCTCAATAATCACAGAGCTCTGCAATATGAAAAAAAAACTCCCACTGTAATTGTGACATGATCTCACCTAGTAGTTAACAATTAATACCCATATTAAACAGCCTGAATTAGCAGGCGGTGTGCAGCACTTCAAAACTTACAAGATCTGACGTGTGGAGAAACCGCCGCATCGCTAATCTGTCACATATTTATCGCCTTCGTTGAAACATTTTAGTTTAGATGTTGAAAAGAAAAGACATCGCGAAAGATATACACGGTTATTTAAAATAACTGGACAGGAATTTCACTCAAAACTTTTTGTCTGACTGGGAGGGTGAAATTCAGACATCTTTTTTCATCTGCTGTAAAGACAGTGTTGGTTTTCATGTCTTGGAGTCAGCAGTGTATCCTGTTTATTGTTTCCAGTTGCGATGCAGACCTCGCCGCACTGTCACAACAAACAAGCGATTATCTGTGCCAGCGTGAGCGTTAGGAGAGGTTTTTTGCATTTAATACACCGGGAAGAAGTCAATTATACTTGCAGACTAATGCAGCAGTAAAAATGTGAATGACAGAGTGCGTGCGGTGGGGCAGAAAGCATACCTTTCCTTGTAGTAGGAAGAGAGCAAGGTGCGGATCTCGACGGATAAATCCGGAACCACGAGACCCTCTCTGGGGGAGGAGGGAGTCACTGAAAAATAAGAAGAGGGAAAAAGACCAACAGGAAGAGGAGTCTTTAATTCACCACTTTAAAGACCTCAAACTTAAATATTCTAAACATCTGCCTTTGTGACTGGAAACATTCCTCCCCAAGTTGATAAGATGTCAAGGTGGAATTTTGGGGGGATTTTTTTCCTGTTGCTGCATTATATCATCCTGAGAGCTTCCTCCTGAGAGTTTTGGTCCCGCAGCTTGTCTACGGGACTGGAATGCTCTTTAAATAAAGAACATTTTGTTATAACGTGCCACACCCACATTTATGGCTACATTTTTGTTCCCCTTGGTTGCTGTAATAGAGGATAGCAGTATATTTTATAACCAGCATGACTTGTGCTTTTGTCAGCAGGTGTCGGAGATAATGCACCCATTCACGTCAACACTGTCTGGCTTGTTGTACCGTGTCATTATTTATCTCTTTTGGATCCTGTTATTTACTCAAACCTGTCTGACTACTTTCGGGCCAGCTGTCCCTCGAGCTTTCTGCCGATGAAGACAAAGCAACAGCAAATGGGGCATTACATTTCCGTCTCTTTATATCGTCAGAATCCCTGGCATGGATGGACAGATGTGTAAGGTGTAAGTGAGCCATGACAACCCGATCCGTCCGTGAGCACGTATGTTGTCGCTTCTGAGCAAGAACTTGCATTACATTTTTGGACACCATACAGTATTCAGATTTTTGCCTGTCCACTGCAATGCATACATGCCCAGTAACAAACAACACATGTGCAGCAGAGCATTTGGCAGCTGATTAGCCTGGGACTTTCCTCAGGGGTTGGTGGTGAGCAAAACTGAGCGAAAAGTAAAGTGAATATTGGACTTGAACTGGACATGTGGAAAGAGACACGACTCCAAATGTAGCTCATTTGTTGCTAACAAGTTGCTAACAAGTTCAATGTGGTGATTTGTCATGTTTCAAGCTTTTTTTCACTGCTCCAAATGACAGAAAAAATCAGTTATTGTAGCTTTAATTTATCAGTGATGCAGTTTGAGTGCAGATGGATTTGAAATTTCTTCACTTCACTTTTTCTTGTTTGTCACTATCATGAATTAAACACACAGAAATGAATTAAAACAAATAGAGCAAACACGATGGAAGAAATAAAAAATAAATCAAATTAAACACTGAACTATTTCTTAACAAAATGATGAGCGGTGAGGTTGTGTTGGTGTCTGGACATAAAGCACTAACAAAGTCCTTAAAGGCTCCTGCTTGTGTTACACTACCTATTTCATGATATAGCGATCCCTGCTTCACTGCGTGGGGCTTCCTGGAGCTCGCCATTTCAATCTTCATGAGGCGATCACAACACTGCTTCCACTGGCCTGCAACAAACAGCATGAGCGGTGATTTTATTCAGTGCACATAATGGTGACGCATTAGTCAGCAATTAAGTGACCATCAGCTTCCATGTCTTGAATAAGGCATCAAATTGTGTTTACAAAAACAGATAAGCTGGCGGTGAATGAGGACAACTGGAAATTATATAGGGAGATTATGTCACACTACATACCATGCAGCTCTAGTCATAGATGATGGTATAATACATTTCCATGTGAGGATACTGTGCATCTTTTAACATGGAGAGTATCCTGACTGACTGCATCGCCATGTGGTAGCTTCACCCCCCTCAGCTGTAAGGCCCCACAGAGGTTGGTGATAACTGCTCAGCACATCACCAGGAAGGAGCTGCCATCCATGATGGAGGAACCTCTACACCCAGTGGAGTAGGGAAGAAGGCCAACAGGATCCTTAAAGACCTCAACCACCCCGGCTACATACTGTTGTGCCTGCTGCCGTCATCAGATGCCGTCACCACTGCATCCGGTCCTGCACCCTCAGGCTCAAGGACAGCCCTCATCCCTCAGACCTTAACGCTGCTGAACTTTTGAGCTCACAAGCAAATTACTGTCACTTTACTTGCACCTGTTTACCTGTTTTTGTCTCTGTGTGGATGTGTGTAAGTGTGTGTCTGTCTGTCTGTGAAGAGCGTGCTGCCATGCTGTGCAGTTTGCACTTCATCCTCCAAAAGCGAAATCATAAGTGCAACTACAGTTGAACAATAAACAAACCATTGACAAAAAAAAAACACTCTTATTCACACCAAGGAGTGGCACATCAACACATTCACTTATCCACACAATACCGCATTGATAACAGGTTCAAAGATACATTATTAAGCCTGTTCTGTTTCTGAAATGCCATAATGCAATTGTTTGATGTAAACACTCCCCTATCAAAGAAGATTTATTACATTTATAATTCTCATTTGCACTGAGGCATAAAGAAACTACAATAATAGCCCAGAGGCACACAGAATCAAATTCATATTGCATTATTGTGAACACACCTGAGGTGCAGCTAAGAGACTTGAAGAAATGAGAGAAATGAATGAAAAAAATGTAAACTTTTTACACATCTATTCAGGTGCAAAGCATCTGCAGGAGCCTGTCCTCTCTCTCACATAGTCTCATAAGCCCGAGACAAAGACCTAGTAACAAGTAACCAGTAACCAGCCATGGCTTATTATCATTCCATAAATTATTCAGTTTATTTGTCACATGCAATTACATAAAGCACATACTGAAATGTAATAAGTTTTAGGTGTGTGTGTAATGAAACGAATTACCTACCAGGTGTTTTGATTCACAACGTCGCCCTGCTCAATCATATTTGCTTGTTTAACATCACTGAAATATGTAGATTCAATGTCGAACTTTCATTTTTTTCTCTCACCGTAATTTTATCTGGTGGTGCGCCTAAACTTTGTAAGTTGACTCTGAAAGCATACATAGCAGAGCAATAGAACTCTTCCTCTCTCCCCCCACAGGGAGCAGGCATTTACATTTTCCATGTATATAACTAAAAGCATCAGCAAAAACTGCAGTAAAGTGCCTTAATTGAGTGCTGAGGAGGATGTGAACCCCATCTCCACACTGAGAATTATTCTTATGATCAATAAGATGTGCTCTCAAATAAAAGGTCAGTGGGCAAGAATTTTCTTTCTCTGCAAAGAGCCATATGAAGTTCCTGAAATTTTTCCCATCACGGAGATGATAGGTTATAGCAACTGTATGATTTAATCAGACAGTGACAGTGACAATTTTCAAAAGTTACTCTTGTCTACATACAATTATGGACAATTATGGGCTCTCAAGAGTATAATTGCCTTCTCATCTGATTTTCATAAATACACATAGTGAGAAATGCTCCTTCAATACTGCCAATTCGATGGAAATTCTCTTATTTAACACTCAACTCCGGGACCTTCTTCCCTAAATCTTAACACTCAGTTTTTTCTCAAAGTTTCTGATTGTCTGTAGCCCTAGTGACAGACTTTTCATTTCAGCTATTAACAAATTAGCATGATTACTTTAATTATTTAATTTAATTTAATTTACATTAAATTACCTGTAAAACAGCCTGACAGTAAGTAGTGCAGTAATTTAAAAACTATGAGTTGGCACATGGGTACAGGACAAAACAGGCCCCAGTACTGTGACTAATATGCTGTGCACTAACTTATGTCACTGGATCTCTGTGCTGTATTTGTCCTTTTTTGACAAAGCATCATCCTTTTAAAGCGGTCGTGAGCTTACAGTGTTATTACTTTGCATAAAACATACCAAAGTTGGGTCCTCTTGATTTTGCAATGCATGTATTTGTTGACCTGAATTCTTCTACTGTTACACTCAAAGATTCTAATTAAAAAAAAAAGATCTAAATGTGTTTTTATATATAAATCCATATACTAATGTATTAATTTGTTTGAATGTATGTGTTACTTTAACCTGATTTACCTCTTGTATGTTAATTACAATATGTATCAATATTCCTATTGTTTTTGCAGCTAATATTATTGGGGACAAAAGGCTTGGTGTTTTTGAATAAAGTAGCTATTATCAATTTACTGTTTTTATTAACTAACAATGGATCACATGCCTTCTAATATGTAGAAGACCAACACAATGGAGACCGAGCTATCATTTATCCTGTCAGTACCATACCAGTATGTCACAAATACAGGTTATCGTTTCTTGGAAAGACAAAGTCCTAACAACATCCTTTAAATTATCAACTATGTATAGACAAATATATTTAGAAATATATTTTGTTCAGATTCACGAGGAGTTCAGACCAACGAATCCCACGATGACCTCAATAAGACGTGAGACAAAAGTTGGCTGACACTGTTTCCAAAATGTCAGACTAATTTAACTGATGCCAGGAACACGTCAGTGAAGAATGCCGTCTCGCAGGTATATATATATATCTCTGTTTACAATGCATCCACATGACCTGACAAACCAATGTTTTCATATATGGAGTTTGAGTTGAGCCTGTAATGACATGTAGGTTGTTTCATCTTGCTCTTCTAAATAGATCAATGATTATTTCAATATGTCAATGATTATGTCATATAACAGTAATATTACTTCACATGAAAATACAGAAGATGCACGACTGAGACAAATTAAGACGTACAATATGCAAGTGCCCCAGCTGACCTGGAACAGTTAAAGCCTGCTGTAAAACCACTTGGCACCATAGTGGCACCCCGAGCACAAGATCTGAACTGGCAACTGCAGTCTGTTGCTGTCTGCAGGTCTCAGTGGATTGAGGAGCATATGTGGAAATGGTAACAAGGATTTTGCTGTCATTTTTTCAGAATTCAGAATAGGCAACTCTGAAAGCTCTACATCTGCGGTAAAACTTAAATGTTCCTGTTTTACTTGGAGAAAGAAATCGCTGAGAGCTTTAAGGTATTTTGGGGTATGGGTGTCACATTTTCTTTTACAGAATCTCCAGAACAATCAGATGACGCACCTGAAAGCAATATCTGACTGTGTTAAATATAGAGCTTTGGCCAGCAGCCAATTAGCTTATCTTAGGTTAGTGGAAATTGGAAACAGGAGTAAACAGTTTAGCCTATTTTTATCTACATGTAACAGAAAAAAGTCTGCAAAACATAATGTCTCAAGAAAAGCTGAGAAGTCGATGATGAACAAGCCTCCAGGAAGTCACTGCTCCAAGAAATAGTCAGGCACATAAACACACATTAAAATACAACTTCACATTTTAGTTTTAACACGGTTGGTTGGTTCAGCAGAACCAGTCTTACTGACTCATTAGCTACTAACTACTGATTGAGAGATCCATCACAGGAATTTAGAGCAGAACAAGTGGTTTTGTGTGTGGATCAAGGTGAATTTCTATGACCAAATGAACTACTGTATAGCACTTGCACTTGTGCATTTTGAGGCAGCTCCAGTGCAATATCAAATTAAAACTGCCCTATGATATAACACACATAACACAGTTAGGGGATTATTCAACCTCTTTTTTATGGTGGGAAATTGCCTCTGTTGTTCTGCACACCATGTACTTGTGCATATCAGACAAGGGTTTGCCAAACTATTTTCTAATTAATGGTGACATGGCACCAAAGCAGTAATTTCTTCCCTGACTCATGGTCTAAAGTCACACTTCAGGTTCACTGACACACAAGTCAGGTAAACAAAACATTGTTATAATGTTTCACTCAGAAAAGTCAAACACATAGCTTTGCTGGTGGCTGGTGGTACAGACAGGACTTTATTAAGTGCCCCTTAGTTTATGATATAAATCACCCGTTCACTCACTCATGTTATAGACGTGCTGCCAGAGGGCCTCGGCCCAGCGCTGCGTGTCCTCAGGTGTGTGGGTGGCCAGCGTGAAGGTTATGTCCTCTCCTTGACTCTGTGTGCTGACGTAAATATTCTGGCAACTCTCCGGCACACAGACAAGGGTATCCTGACAGAGGAGCACACACAGATAATCTGTTGCACATCTGATTATTCAAATAATCAGGTCGTGGTTCAGTTTGAGTGCACGTTGCAAAATACCACAGGAGTCTTTTCCTTGAATCATCCACAGACATTACAGGAAGTCACAATGCCACAGTTGACCTGCCTATATGTTAAAAGCTGACATGTCTATTGACTAAATAATCCAGCAGCTTTAACTGCTGTTTGCAAGATGCTCATAAATCTGCTGCTGACAAAAAAAACCACATCCTTTAACAAATATATCAGCTGAGTATCTTTTAATATACAGACCTTTTTTTGTTACACTTTTAACCACGTCATATACCATAAGGTAGTTTAATCCAATGGCCCAGGGGCTGGGCCCCTACCTGACAAATCTGGAGCATGGTACCGTGACTAATGTGGTAAGAACGAAGAAAAAAATGCAGCGCAAATCTCAAGCCTTAGCTTTTTTATTGTTACATATTAGATAATTTAATGCAGTCTGAGAAGCTTAGATGGGAAATCACTGCTACACAACTGAGACGTGACAAGAAACAAGCCAATGTTGCCTTTTTTGTAAAGGGACAAAAGCCACAAGGGATGAGAACTATATATAACACAGTGTTTTTTAAAAGCTTATCCTATGGTTTTTATGTGTAACTACAGCTTCCACATAAACATAATGGGTTATAGGGTCATGGATTATCATGAAATGTAGCAGAGTAGAAGTATAAAGTAGCAGAAATCATCTGCGGATGATTCAAGGAAAAGACTCCTTTGGTATTTTGCGACGTGCACTCAAACTGAACCACGACCCAGGTAAAGTTAAAGTGCCCCAAAATAGTATTAATAGTATTACTAAATAATTGAGTAAATGTACTTTTGCAGTGTTGTTGTGTTGCATGTAATAAGGTATAAGTCTATAAAAGTGATGAACTGTTTTCTTTTCTGTAGTGTGATGGTTGAAGAATTTCTCGGATAGCATTTACTTTGGGATTAAGTGTCCTTTTTGAATTATAGACTATAATGTGTCTAACAGAGTGTGACAGAAATGAGTCTGGTCGGAAGTGAACGAAATACTCCAATCTTCAGATGCACACTATCACCATGGGTTTCCTATTGGAGGAAATTTTCCATTAATTCACCAGTGCACTCTGGTGGCCTCGGTGTGTTATTGTAATCAACATGGACAAAAAAGTAAATTAATCCATCTCTTCATTCATGAGACTCTGCTCATTTAGGACCAACCTTTTTGATGGGTATTACAAGTAATGGCTTGTCCTCAGATTCCGGGTCTTCTTGACTCTGATAGCAGAGAAGACTTTGCCCCCTGAGGACGCCGTAGACATTTTCCCAGCAATTAAGGTCTTCTCCAAGCTGAATGAGAGCACGGAGTGAGGTGGTGCAGTGAATGGTAATGTGGTTCAATATAAAAAATACATCAAAAGGCAGGATAACATCTGAACATCAAGTCACCTTAACCTTGAGTTGGCCAAATATGACTGGCTGGATCATGCACAGAGGCTGAGCAACTAGGCGGCAGCACATATTGCCATACAGAGGCAACCAGAATGGACTTTCCTCTGGAAACATAAGAGTTTAAGGGTTTATTTTTAGGAGGAGAGGAGAAGAGAGGAGACAAGGAGAGGAGAGGAGTTTAACCCACCTGTTGCTGTTAGTAACAAATCGTGTGTTTTGAAACCTTCTTGGACGTGTTCGATTCTCAGTGTTGTGTGAGCCAGCAGGTTATACTTAGGCCCCCTTCAGACAAAGTGCATAAGCAAAATCAATTTTCATACTTCTAGGTGACACTCAGTGATGAAATATTTCCCTTTAGAGTGTGTTTAGGGAGAATTGTCATCCTCACAGGGTAGACAGGACAGGGGATGAAGGTGGGGACACACTCCCGGGTCCCACATCCTCTCCACTGGAAATTGATCCACAAACAGCTGCAGACTCAAACGCTGCACGGATCTTTTTCCCGGAGGAGCATCCCAGGGAGCCCCCGAGGCGGCTCGCTCTCCTGGGTCCGAGAGCCCCGGGGGAGAAATCCTCAACCACACAACTGCTGTAGAGCTCGACACGAAGCTGAAACCCTGGACCTATGTCATTGCTGCTCACACACACACATTTATACAAGGACGTTCTCAACATAGGATGGGGAAAAAAATGGGCTTCTAAAAACTGTCAAAACAGGTGACTTACAATATGATTGTGTCTTCAAAACAGATGTCAGTTAAGGTCCTGTCGACCATCACAAGATCAGTGTCATGGATCTCTGTGCCACACTGAAGCAGGCAGAACACAGCGCAGCGATGCAGCTCTTGGAGTAAAAATAATTTATTGTAAAAATCTCACTATAAGGTTGTTTATTTGAAATACTTGATAATATGACGTACACTGAATTCATTTTCTTAGTGCATGTTTTTGAAAAATTCACCATAATGATATCTGCTGAAGGTACCAGGCATAATGGTGAGGTAACAAGCTTTCCATGCAATTAAACTCACCATTTTTAGATATTAAATAATTAGAACATTCATATTAGAGCAATCAGTTCCTTTGATCACACCATTCTGACTTACCTCCTTTGTTTTTGAAGTACTCTGTGTCTTTCCACATCAGTGGGATTCGAAGGTCTACAGAGTGGAAGTGTTAAAATTAGAAATATAAAAGCAGGGTGCAAATTATTTTTATGAGTGTGAATGAAAACATGTTGTTAACACTCACCTGAAAGGGATACTTTCCCCAAACATGGCACTATATCTGCAGATGGCCTGGAGTAAAAGACACAGATCATCCACCCTAATTATCCTTACACATGGTGTAACACACATTAAATATAAACTCTCAATAATTGTGATGTTTCACAGAGATAATATTTCTTTCTTTTATACCGTATTGTCTTTAATTAAAATATGTCAATACATGCCTACATAAACTATTTTATGTCCACACGTCTCTACTAGGTTAAAATAGTTAGCTTGTTTGACCTCTAGTGGCTGGTAGGAGGTATCGCAATGTCCATAGACGTATCACTGTATCCGCCTATTTACCCACACATACAATATATCCTTGCACTCCATCTGACCTGCGTCCCACACTCTGCAGGATTTGAGCCTTTCTCATCTCCTGTAGTTGACTGAGCAAGGCCAGGATGCGGGCATTGCAGGTTAGCAGGCTCTTGGAGGCCTCCAGGGCCTGCTCTCTCCTGGAACAGGCTGCCAGCAACTTACTGGCCCCCTCCCGCATTCGCACCTCTCTCTCAATCTGCTTCAGCACCTCTTCATCCTGGCAGAGATTAGTGGAAGAAAAGAACATTTTACTAATGAAAACTATGACTAAAACGATCTGGTTTTCAGATTATATTTCGAGTCTGACCCGCTGACTTTTCTTATACCATCATGTCGTTTTGAGTGATATATGTTAACAACTATGAGATGGCCATGGCATGGTAACAGCATTCATGTTTCCCTTAAGATGAATTTTAATCACTCTACTGATCGCCTGACTAAATACAAATCTGTCAAATTTTGATCTTATCCAATACTTTTGATTTATGACTAATGACATTACCATCAGCCTCTGCTGTACTTACTGTTAAGTGCATAAGTGCAGTGTGATCAGTAATTCCATCTTTCAGTTCTTCTCGGTGATACGCGGTAATAAACATGACTACCACACTGTATCAGGTGTTAGTCACTATTTTCAGCCTGATGACTTTTAAACACTCTGCTGATCTGTCTGGTAACAGGCTTCAAACACACTGACCCAAACCTGTTGCATAAGAGTCCAGGACCGATGGGGTGACACTTTTAAATTAGCGAATCGCATTAATCCCTGGGATGTAGTCCAGGTGAGTTAGTTTACAAAGCAATGACAGGGTGCACCTCACTGGAATTTACTTTCCCACAGCTGACAATGTTACCTTTGTCTGTCTGTAACAATGTGGTGTCAATTTTCAATGTCTTATGTCTATGTGTGTATGTTTTGCAAGGCAGCTATTTACTTACTAGGCCTCATTATGATTACTAACACTGATCTATGGTAAAACCCTTAGTGACTAACTATACAAAGAAAGTACCTGAAAGAACCAAAGTAATATGTGGTAATGTTTAAAGATTGATGCTTACTTTTTAAAAAAACCAACCAATAGAAATTCTGACTCCATTAAAACCAAAACTGTGTATGTTTGAAACAAAATGGACTCACCATTAGAGAAATCAGACTCCATTAAAAATTGGCTTTATGCATAAAAGGGTAATCCCAGACACCAATAAAAACCACTCCCAGAATATGAAAAATGAGAGAAAGAGGGCATGGCAAGACATGCCCCTTGGTCTAAAACACACCTACAACTCACAATATAAAAGGTGATGCACAAAGGTTAGAGTTCAGTTGTTCTGCAGGACAGCTCATGCTTTTTGCTTCGCACTGAAGAATAAAGCTCTTTGGACTCAACTTTGCTGGACTCAGTAGAAGATTTAAATACTTAGAATCTTTTTGAGCAAAAGACTTAGAGAAAAAGTAAGGTGCGGAGAGCCAGGCAGGACCAGACTTTGTCTCCAACTGGCCCTTGGACTGAGTCTACAGCTCTGCCTGAAAAATCCACATCAACAACACAACCATTCCAAAGTCCACATCCAGTGATTGATTGATAATCCACTTGGTAGCATGTTTCCTAATGAGGTTTTTATAGGAGGGTTTCTAGTTGAGGGTGCCAATCTTATTTATTATTTCACAATGTAGACATGATCATGTATTGTCATGTTGATTAAGAGCTTTTTTTTGTCTTTTCACACAATGACCAAACTGTCAACAGCGTGTAAAAAGAGGCTTGGCACGTGTGAGTCGCCAGATTTATTATTTGGTTTGAACACATGGTGGTCCTCTGAGCGAACCATCTGTGAGCTGATAGACTTCTATTCTTCCTCTATGACAACATTCAATATCCCCATCATTTATATATTGAACACAGCCTCAACATGGATGATACATTTTTTTTAAATTTGTTTCACTGTCATCTGTTGGTTTTTACATTTTTCGGGCACCGCCTTCTGAGGTTTACCACGTGTCAACAAGCAATGCATGCTCCATGAGGTACAGCTTTAGGGATCAGAGGATTGTTGCGTAATTCTGTCATATTTTCAGAGCCTAAGCCCTGTTAGTAAGTTGAGTTTTTGTTCTGAATGATCCCCACGTCATTACATAACCTGTAGTTCACTCAACTAGTTTAGAAAAAACTTTAAATGGGTCATTGGTGCCATATTTCAATACCTTTCAAACAGTAACAAGGGTGCATTGGAAACTGATGATGATGTAGGTTGATTGAGATCTGTTGTATTGGTTGTGTAATGTATAAGGACATCCATTAATGATCAGTGATGTTAAAGTATAAATCAAGGTTTCGGATCAGCCAGTAATTACAAATGTTAAACAACATGACATTTCATACCTACTTTTAATGGAAACAAAACATGATCACACATTATTCCTGTGCTGAACCACAGTGTGAACCTGAGATGAATAATTCAGAAATACAAAAAAGAAAAAAAATCTCTCTCACTAACCTGGCTGTTATCGTTCATGTTCCCTCTCTGCAGCGCCTCAGAGGTCTGCTCCGGTCTCCAGTCTGTGTGCAGTCAGCGGGCAGTGCAGTGACTGGACTGGCTAATCTCACAGCTGACCGAGGGAGTGTCAGAGGGGACCTGCAGACCGAGCACTTCGTTACTCAACAGAGAGATCAAAACAGTCCTAAGCCTCACTACAAGACGTTGCAGTGTGAGGGATTAAAGGAGACTCAAATCTTATGGTCGATTCCGTCAGCTCTATCACATGCAGCAACCAATGCCCAATGAATATACAGTGAACATTTACAGCATCTTAACATTTCTTAAAGGCAGACATTTATTTAGGCTAAGAACTACAATAAAGTAAGTGTAGCCAGTCTACAATAGTTATTATAAAACAATGATGATGATAGATTATTAGTTACCTTTTAATTAACACAGTGAGATTCTTGAGTTTATACAGAATAAAACTGAAATGAAAAATACCTGGATTGCTTCAGAGTAAGCTAATACAGTAATGTTCCCTTTTTCTGGCTAAGAGTTTCTGTAGTCATCATTTGTAGTATTGTGACTTACTGGATTACATTACCGTATGATGTAATGTTTTAGCCTGTAACTGTGCCTCAGAATGTAACTCATTGTGCCTCGATGGCGATAAACCTTGTAAACCTTCAAAGCAGCTTCAAACAGGAGGATTGAGAATTCCGGAAATACCTTCAGAAAAGCAGTGAGTTTTATTAAAATGACCTGCGTTTTTTAAAAAATCACCAGGTATTTTGTACATTTTTCTGCAGAATGGATGCTTACAGTAACTCTGACCTTAATGTAATAGTAATACAGTACATGAGAGGCACAAACTAGGGATAAATAAGCCCTAGAAAAAAAAGGTTCTTATATGAGTCTTGTGTACAAGGCTGTTCAAGGCTGAAAAGGTTTTTGTTAAATGTACAGCCTATGTTTCATTTAATAGTCGGCTACTGCACATCAAAGTCAATGAGATCAACAGAACCACAGGTGATGTTTGAGGATATACATCTTTACAATGTTTTGTTTCATCACATGACAGTAAACCCATCTCAACATAAAAATCTAACAAACTACACAGATGAAAGACTGAGTCAAGTAGTGGTGGAAGAATAAGTTTTATTCAGATCTTACATAATTTCACATTTAACTTTTAATGGACTAATGAAACATTTAAGGTAGATAACACATGATGTGTTTTGTTCCAAGTATCAAACTGAATGCTGTGTATCTGTACAAAGACCTCTTTGAACGTTCAACTCATCTACATTATATACAGCAAAACAAAATGTCATGAGTTCAGGAAGTTAGGAGAACATTTTCCTTAAATAAAGTCTGACTACCTCTGCTCCGTATGGGATGAATCTGCAGAATATAATTATGCAATTTCCATCTGAAATGTCATGAAATGTCAGTAATTATTATAATTATAATAAGACATCCTTTCTTTTTGAAAGACACAAAAATGTGTTTCTGAAGGGATAATTCAAAATTTTGCCAAAAGTAAACAGTAGAGGCAATAAAAAATGGCAATACATTCAAATGTACAACTGTACATGATATCAAGTAATCCAGTTGTTGCTTTTCTTCCTGAGACCAATGTGGTGACCTGTATTACAAAAGAACAGATATGAAAAAAACAGTTTGCTATTGTACAATATTTACATTTCAGATAACCAAATTATGGAGTCTGATGCTTGAAACATAATGATCTGGGGAAAAAGCAGTCCCTTCTTTGAGTCTAAGTAGTGAATTACAACTGTTTTTGTTATGAATGAGTGGAATACTTGAACTAAGGGCTGTCTAAAAAAGGACTTTTAGTAAATTGAAACAACTGTACATATTCAAAGTGCTTGTGAAAGTGAAAATGCCTTTGTCAGTATAGTAAATTTAGCTTCACTTCATTACAACTAATAACAAAAACAAAAGTCTTTTGGTTATAAATTAAGGATTACAGACATAACTTAATAAAACAACTATTTTAAAAAAAGGCAAGCCACCCAACTTTGTTCTCCCCTTTATGGCTTCTATCCCTCTTCCACTTCTGTAAAAATGTCACTTAAGAAATACTGTGACACACAGGTGGGCTCCTCCTCTGTAGAGTTGCTCACCACACAGTCACTTTGCTGAGGAGCTGAAACCTATAAGAAAGAAGAGCGCAGGACCATCAACTCTACGAGGGAATTTAAAAAGGATTCTTTACGTGGTATATATATGTGACGTGAGGTATATGAAGTGTGAGGAGGTGGGTCTGAGCACGTTTGGCTGTGCTCAGGAGTCTGTGTGTCGCCCACCTCTGGTTGCGTTGGTGATGTGGTAGATGACGTTGACAGGGTTTCCTCTGGCGGCTGTGTCCGACACGGCGTGGGAGCGACATCACACAAGGCTGCGGGTGATTTGGCAGATCGTTTACCTGCTGTACGCGGAGCTTTGGAGCACTTAAGGCCCTTGGAAGCTGCTTTTCCAGGTGGAGAATCACTTGAAGGAGCAGCCTTGTTTGACTCAGAAAGGAAGGTAGGGAAGCTTTTGGGTTTTCTGGTGGGTATTGAAAAAATAAAATTAGTAAACATTTTATCACAATAGATGGGGAAATTATTCAGATTTTGTTTGTCCTCACATATTCTTAGTCTCCCTGGTCTGTGTAGTTTGTGCTCCCGAGCTGCCGTCATCAGGGTCCTTCCCATCCTCCAGAGTCTCTTTTTCAATGTCTACATTATCACTGCTTCCTTTCTGTGGCTCGTCAGAGGCTTTTGGCTGCGCAGAAGTCCCGGGAAGCTCTGAGTCCTGGCTGGTGTTTGTTTGGACTGACTCTGCGTCCTTGGCAGAGAGGGTTTTGCTGGCCTCTTTCTTCCTCGCAGTGTTGGGCTTAACCTGCAGTTTGGCTGGTTCGAAGAGAAACATGATGAGGGACGTGATGAAAAGTCCAATTTGCTCAGAGTGAATGTGATGAGTAAATATAGATCGACTGCATACCTGTTCTCCTACTGCCTATTAGTCTCTTATTTGCAGAGGGAATTTCAGTCTCATCATTAGGCTCATTGTCTGGTAAATTGGATGGCTGGACTTTAGTGCTCTCTGTTCCATAAACACAAACAATCCAGATTTACCATTTCTAATAGGACATTAAAGATTAGTTAAAATAAATGAAAGATTAATGCAATCACTGTACCTTGCTGATCCACTGGACTTTCCATGACCAAACCCTGGGAAAAAGAAAATAATATGTGACAAATACAGACTTTTAAACACAATCCAGCGACAAACAGTTCCTTGCATCATTACTTACTATACATGTAGGTGAGTCGGGCACAGCATCTTTTACAGTGACGAAACCCGTCGCACCACTCTCCTCCGTGGGCACAGGTACGGCGAAGTTCAAGACAGGCCCATCTCTCGCCGCTGCCAAACTCTCCCCGGGAACACTGCTGAGGGGTGAGGAAAGTTGTAAAATCAGACAGCAAACACAACCAGATACAAGCCCACTCGGAGCTGGCATGACCAGCTGATAAAAAGGCAGGCACTAACCTCTGCTGCCGTGCTGATGCATCTGTTACAGGAAGATAAGGGAGGGGTTCGGAAGCACTGTCCACCACCTCCCCTGATGAGCACACTGGGATCTCAGTCAGCGAGAGGATGAAAAACGGCTCATCCGGATCTGAAGGCACCTGCTCTGATAACACTGAGTGAGTGAGTGAGTGAGTGAGTGAGTGAGTGAGAGAGAGAGAGAGAGAGAGAGAGAGAGAGAGAGTTTTTACCCAAAGCTGTGCACATGCATGTACAATGTGTATAATTCACAGGAAAAAATCAACTGATGTGAGTGGGAGGCGATGTATGAGTGACTTACTGTCTGGAAATATTGTGAGATCTGGATGACGTTGGGTCCCTCCCGTACTCGGTGATGATGTGTCCTGGGACTGTGAAGAGAATCAGAGAAAGACAGATTTGAGGATTAATTATTACATAAGAAAGAGCATCTTGACCAATATTAAAAGGTGGAAAAGGTCTCCCTGACAAATGGCCCTTGTTGGTACACAATATAAATCTCTTGGTGGATTTGGTGACACATGCTAATAAATATTGCTCTGAGTGATTAGCACATTGTCACATATCTAATCAAGGCCAATATTAACAAGCCGAACAGGAATTCGTACACAAAAGGAGACTGTATTATACGTGTAATGCTCACAAGATGCGCCTCTCCGTACATATATCATTTAACATCTTACCTGAGTAGATGTGCCAGATATTTCTGTCAAAAAGCCCAGAGAAGGTCCAGCAACATTTGGAGGGCAGTTTTGGTTACTAAGTTGTTCAATAGCTCCCTCTGCTGGCTCCTGAACGTCAGGCCGGAGTTCGGATTCAGGTTTGTGGGAAGCACAAGCATCTCCACCTTGTGAGTGAGTGCCTGAATCTGTTGAAAGGAAGATCCTTTAGTGATCAACGAAGATGCTGCAGGTCCATGGATGGTAGTTATCCTGAAAATCTGCTAAGCGTTCCTTAAGATGAGAGGACTTTCAAAATAAAATAAAAAGGTGTTCGACCTGTTTCTGCTTGTTTTGTATTCTGGACTTGTCGGGCTTGTGGGGGTTGCCTGCTGCGTCCCAGATTGGGTTTTGGTTTAACAAACCGTTCTCTTTGGGGAGCTTTTCTTGAGGACTTGGAAGAGTCGGCTGGCTTTGACTGATTATCATCACTGCTTTAAGTGGAAAACAAACTCTGTTACAGGATACACTAATACCTTAATAATTCCCTTAAACCATTTGCAACATACTGTAAATTAAGACATGAAAACAGTATTTAGATTGTCTTTTTGAGGATACTATGACTCATGTCTTACCTTTGGGCAGCTGTTTGATTAGTTTCAGAACCTTGTTGGACTGCAGCTTGACTTTGTGACTCAGACTTTTCTGAATGTGGCTGCTGATTTTCTTCTTTTGGATCTGGTGTGGACAGTGTATTAGAAGGGTGTATAGATATAATTATTGACTCTGCTGAATCATCCTCTGAAGGCTGGACATCTGAAATGGCAGCTGGATCTTTCGTTGGTTGGGTTTTTGTAGCCTCCACCTTGTCATTATTTGACAGTTTATCCCCAGTGGATTCCCCTTCAACTGTGGGGCTCTCACTGTTCATATTTTGAAGAACCGCGCCTGTCAGCACAGACTGGCTTGGAGGAAACCAAGATGTTGCTATAACGACAGCATCAGAGGAAATACCCATATCGTTTGTTCTGTCCTGTGGCTTATCTGAGTCAGCAGGTCTTAACTTTGTTGAGCTGAAAGGTTCTGTGTGTAATGAACAGTCTGTTGATATCAAGTGTTTGCTTTCTGTCTCTGTCATTTTCAGTCCTGTTCGCGCATTATTATCCACAGTCTGTTGTTCTGATGTTACATTCAACGAGGTGTCCATATGACACTGTTCTGAGGGTTTACTGATTTCATTTGACTGCTGTTTTGTCTGTGTAGTTCTAGCACATAAGCGTAAATTGGGTTTGGGTTTGACCTTGGGAAAGCGTCGCCTTCTTTGTTCTGAGCCCTCTGAGTTTGAGTCCAGTGCACTTCCAACTTCTGTCTTCGGCTCCTCAGTTGAAGATAATTCCTCTGTGGGTTTATGAGGTGAGCATAATTCCAGTGCTGGTTCTGAAACTAAATCAGAGCCAGTGCTTTGAATTTGGCTTAGTTTTTCAGGAGAGGCGGTGCTGCAAGTTGGCCGTGCTTCTACCCCAGCTATTGTGTCGTCCATGGACTCAGGCCTTGAAGGTGGGCTGGAGGGTTTCTCTACAAGCTGCATGTGTGTGACGGGGTCTTTTGTGGTTTGTGGTTTAGACCGCACAGGTCTTGATGTTTGTGGTAAGTTCGGTTTGGGTTTAAGCTTTTGTAATCGACCTCTCCTTGTCTGGCCAGTGGACGTGTCTTTGTTCTCCTCTTTCTGACTGGCAGGTAACTCTTCTACAGATGTATCACATGGAGCAGGATGGTGGCTGCTCTCTTGGACGGGGGCTGGGTCTGTGTTTGACTCTTGTCCAACTTGTAATTCTGGGACTGCTGAATCTGACGTCAGTGGATTATTACAACTGCTCTCGGTTGTCCCAATGTGTGATACCGTTTTTTCACGTGTCGGACTTGCGTTTACGGTGACCTGTTTCCCAATGGGTTCAAACTGGGCTTCAGAGAAGCTCTGGTTTTCTGAGGCACTCTGATCTGATGTTGCTGAACCTGATTCTGCTGAACCTGATTCTGTTTGACCGACCACTCCAGCATCTGTCTCTTTCTCCACAGTAGAGAGTTCCTCTTTGGGTGTAAATTTTGAGCCTATATCCAATGATGGTGCTGAATCTGAAGCAGGATCACTGCTTTGACTTGTTTTTTCAGAAAAGATGGTGCAAGTTGGCTCTGCTTCAACCTCTATCACTTTTTCATGGAATTGTGTGTCTGGAGTTGGGCTGGAAACTTTTTCAACTGTGTCTTTTGTGGTTTGAGGTTTAGAGTGTGCAGTTCTTGATGTTTCTGCTAGGTTGGGTTTGAGCTTGACTTCCTGGCATTGACTCTTTCTGGTCTGGCGAGGAGATGCGTCTTCTCGCTCTTCTTTCTGACTGACAGGCAAGTCTTCTGCAGGTGTAACACAGGGAACAGGATGCTTGCTGCTCTCTTGGACAGGGGCTGAGTCTATATGTGCTCCTTGTCCGATCTGCGAATCTGTGACTGTTGTGTCAGATGCCACCATGCCACCAGACCAACTGACCTGCTCTGTCTGCCAGATGGCTCTTCTGCAAGTTTGACTTCAATACAAGGAGCCTGATCTTTTAACAGTTTTTGACTACAGTCCGATAGTGTCTCAGTGGCTTGAGAGACATCAGGGGCAACTGTGTGGCACTCAGCCGTCCTCTCTTTTAATATCTCTGTTTGAGATTTTGTCTGAGCAGTCCTTGAGGCTTGGCTTACGTTAGGTTTCGGTTTCACCTTGGACAAGCGTCGTCTCTTGGCTGGTGGAGAATTTTTCTTTGAACTCTCTGGACCTGACTGCAATTGAGGGGTGGGGTCCACATCAGAACCAGTCCTCTGATCACTGGTTTTAATAACAGGCATGTCATCACTGTCTGCTGTGCCGTTTTGTTGGTCCACAGTGACAACAGGTTGTGATGTTTCTAAGACTCCATCACCAGAAGTTTCACATGTAAGAAGAGTGGCACTGTTTTCCTCATGTGCAGCTGGCATTGATGTAACATCTTCCTCTAGCTGATGGCTGGTTTCATTCGCACTGACTGATGTTGTCCCTGTAATTAAACATAACAGCACATTTAAAATGTTACTCTTATTTAGTCTAACATGAATGAAATCCAATTCAAATATTAGGAATCCTATAGCTCTAACCTGTTACATGATCTTGTGAGGCTGTTTGATTCTGTGCTGACTGAGAGAGGTGAGCCAGGTTGCCAATAGTGAGCAGGGTTTGAGCAGCCTCATTGTAGCTCTCATCCTCTGCTACTAAAACAAAAAGACCCGCCTAAAATGAATACTCTGCATACATATGTGTGTTTTTCACTCAGAAGACCACTCAAGCTTACCTTCTGTGTGTTCTGAAGAAAGGAAGTCTATAACATCCTGCAAGGGAAATAAATATCGTGTAAGTCACATCAAGAGCTTCCCATATAAGCCAGACTAGTTGTGAAAGAATGTAATGTAGAAGGAAAATATGTATTACAGTAGCCCCAGTTACACTTGTTTGTCATTTTCGTTGTATGTCTTTGTCAACTGATTACATCTGGACACATGAAGGTTACTATGACTTCATTCAGCTCAATGAAATATGAAATACCAAGACTGCATCATTGTTCAAACTGTTCATTTAAAGTGTGCCAAACATTTAATTCAGCTGGAAATCTTACACAATATGACCAATCACAAACCAACTATATGCAGTAAAATCAACAAAAGGGAGACATTGGAAGAATATAGGGTCTCATTTTGGCAATGTGAGCCACTTTGCAGATTAGACTACTGATAGTTCACATCAGATCTGTATGATTAGATATCAGAAATCATATTAAAATTCTATGTGTAACTGGGGATAATGATTTATTTCACTGGTATTGCATTTTACACATAGGAAACTTACAACCAGCAGGTCCAACTGATGTTCACAGGGTTCAGCTGTGTCATTTTGTGCCTGCTCACAAGAGGCATCAGGGCACAGTGCATCTTGGGAGATGCCCAACACATCAGGCATAGTGGCCAAGATATCAAGCTACGTGTGGGATGAGGGGGGAAGCCAGAGTGGAGGGTTTGAATTATGGGATGTAAAACCATGCACAAAAAAAAACACAAAAATGCTTGTTATAAGAATTATGTAAACACAAAATGAATGGATGGTCTGTGCAATACATGACGGAGATGCAGTTCAGTTACCTCCTCCATAGTCTCTTCAACTTCGGAAATCATGGGATGCGGGGAGCGCAGGCTGGCAGGCACAAATGCAGGAGCAATGCCGTCCTTGCTGGAGCTACATGAAGGGTGCTCCTCCTCCTCCACTTCTTCTTCCTCCCACTGCTCATCATTCTCCTCGTCACTGTATTCTGTATGAGTTGCCCTGAGGGTAACTAGTTTGGGTTTTTTGGACTCTTGAGCTGATTGCTGCTTTGATGATCTTCCCCTCGTGGCTCTGCATTTGGGTTTAGGGTTGACAGCGGGAGCAGTGGAGCCTGCTGGTGAGGCAGGAGTGGTTTCAGATGCAGAGGAGCATGCATCCTCTTTGGCAGGGTAAGTCAAGGGCTTGGTGGGTTTGGGCACCCTCCCATACCTACAAAACACAATCACACACTGATAAAGCACCTTTCCTGTTCTATCCAAAATATTTTCTTTGGGATTGGGAAGGTTTCTGGATACAATGTTAAATGATGGAAGGATGAAAAATTGTACCTGGTAGGTCTTGGTGGTTGAACAGCAGCATCCTCTTCTTCAGAGGAAATGCCATCACTGGCTGACTGCCTCTTATCTTCTTCTTTCTTTAAAGGTGATGTATTTTGATTTACCTAAAAAGTTGGCATAACTTTGAGTATAAAAAAGCTATTTGTAGAAATATCTGATGATCTAAACTGAAGCTACAATAATAACCTGCTCTTTAGCAGCTCCATCACTCAAGCACTCATCCCCTTTATCTGACGCAATATCTTTGGCCTTGGTGGAGGGTGGTGCAGGCTTTTTACCCCACTTCCGGCCCAGAGGTAGCAGCGGCTTTGGTGCTCTGCCTCGTGACAGTTTAGCTGGCTTGATTGCGGTATCCTTGGCTGTATTCACAGTCTTTTTTTCGGACCTTAATTACAAGGATAAAAAAAAGAGAATTTTAATGATGGCTGAAGATGCATTAAGAAAACACTTTATTTAAAACAACTTTCTTTCAAGTTTCATTACGTTTCTGGATTTGTCTGGTCCTCGGGAAGTGCTGCCTCAGCGTCCTCAGGGATACAGGCCTCATCTGAGCATATGAAAGCAAAACAAAATTAAGCTGCGAGCAGCAATCACCAAGGGCAAGGCACAGACGGTCAAACTGGGTCAACTTCAAAATTACTTTCTGGGGCCTCATGAGAATTTTAAATATTTTGTTTCCCCAGGATCATATGCATTCATTTTCTAGATATTTTGCCAAACCAGAAAAGCAAAACAAAACAGCAGCTCCTGTGGATCTACATTGTTTGTGCACACATACCTATATTATTTAAATCTATCTCTGTTTGGTAACAATCAAGGAAAATGTCATGCAATAACTGAATACTCCGGTACTTTGTTCACTGCTTTTTTCAGCCATTTTGTTTTTCTTGTCATTTGGTTCTTCCGTCGATGCAGCCTCTTTGTTCTTTCTTTTGCGTTTCTTCTGAGGCTTAGAGACGGGGGTTCCTCCCTCATTACAGAGGTCCTCATTCTCTTTCTCTCCCTCTTCCTCCAGGTCAGGAGTTTCATTCTCCTCTTCCTCTTCCACATCACTCAGTGTCTTCGCAGCTTTTTTGCCTGTAGAGGGCATTAGAAGACAGATATGTGGCACAAACACACAACTCACTGAACTTTAAACATGACAAAAAGCGTGGAGAGAGTTACCCTTGGCCTTTCTCTTGCGCTTCTTGGGGGAGTTCTTCTCAGCCAGCGACTTGAGTTTCTTCCTGTTTTGTTGAACTTCCAAAATCTTCTCTAGCAGTTTGGAAAAATACTCAATGTCCAGTTTTCGTCTCTCTCCTACAAAACAATAAGGTATAATAATAACAATATAACAATAAAGGTATCAAAATATACAAGGCAATTTCACAGGGAACATTAATCGTTTTAGGTTAGATTTAACCAGCTAAACATACTGTTTACTTACTGAAAGCTTTGTCGATCCTCCAGGCGTTCTCTCGCTCTTCTTTTTTGAATTTGTTCTGAAAGTTTAAATCAGTGTGATTAACATAAACATTATTTTGTGTATTGAGTGAAATAGCACATTGCTCCTTCATATCATGTTCCCCAAATGTATGTATGTCTGTATTTATCACCGACCTTGATCTCTGATCGAGCTCTGTGAGGAAACAGTTGACAAATCATGGAGAAGTCCGTCCCCACCATGCTAATTGCCAGGAAGAACATGTCTGTCTCTGATGGAACACAAAAAACAATCATTGCATGAAAAACTACTATGAACAAGGAATCAGAGCAAAATGTTCTCTGTACAGATATTCTAAAATCAGCTATCTGTATCTGATATCTGTATCAGTCCAACCTTCACTGGACCAGGGTTTGGAATAGGTCCCTTTCCGGAAGCTTGAGTAAGTTGTAGTGGAGCCTCGTTCAAAGATGGGGTCTCGTTCCTGTGCTGGGTTTGGCCCTTTGGATCGCTGGACTTCCACGGTCAAGCTGAGACACGGGTTAAGAGGATGTGTTTACATTATTTGTTACAGCATCTCCAATAACACAATTAAGAACATTTATATTAAAAGTGGAAAAATCAAAACATTCATGGAAATTATAGACACATTTGTAGACATGAAAAACTCAAGTGGTACAACATTTTGAAAGATAAACATGAAGAAATTCATAACCATTAGAAGTCCACTGACCTCTCTTCATCGATGATCAGTGAGCCATCTTCTGCTACTTTGACCTGAGGAACCATAAGTGCTTCTTCCTCCTCTTCCTCTGCGTCCTCTTCTTCCTCTGCTCTGGGGCTTGCCACTTTAGGGGGGACTTCTGGTTCCTGCACTCTCTCTGGTGACCTGTGGGGATTAAGCATTGTAAACAGGCAAAAGGAAGGGGGTTGATACACAAACAACCTGCACATCTCATTAGGCAAAGTATCTGCTTATGATACCTGCACAGTTTAAAGTATGGCTGCTGATAGAGGTATTTCTTAAAAATGTATCATCTAGACAGTTCCATTATTCAGTCTTATTCAAGGTAGTTTTAGGTTAGAAGAAAATGCATCATCATACTAATTATAACAATTATAGTATGATAGTAACTGACATAAAACATCAAATCCTTTTTGATCCTGAAGAATGGATACAAAAAAAAGATTGTCAGAGTGAAGCTAATACTGTATGTATCATTTTGTTAAACATCAATAACACCATGAAGGAAAGCAATTACAAAATGATAATGGGAAGAACTTACTCTTCTCTTCCTGGAGAGGGTGGGACTACAGTCTCATTCTCTTGAGCTGACTCTTCTAAACTAGACCTGAGAAAATTGCACATTAGAGTCATGTAAGACAAGGAATCACAAAAAAAGTCCTTCTTGTCAAATATGATCCAGGATATTTGATGGAAAACTTCATTTCTGGAGGGAAAAGATTAAATGTCACACAAGCTTGACTAAGTTGCAGAGACACTTACGACATGGGATTAGACACTGGTAGATAACGGATAAGATCCCTCATGGTCATTTTGGCAGGATCTAAAGTGTATTCCTTTGCACGTGCCTTAGCTTTCTTGATTTTCTGCAACATGAAATGTTAACACTCTTTTAATGTAATGCACCAAGATATATCTAACAGTGTATATTGAATTAATACGTTACTAAACTTACTATATAATGAAGAGAATAAGGAAAAAAGTGCCAACTGAATAAACTGAGCTTACCTTTTCTTTGTGCATCTCCTGTCGCAGCAGCTCCCTGAGCTTTCGGGCCTTTGCAATCCTCTGCAAGTCTGATGGGTCATTCAGGAGTCTGCTCAAGGACAATGCTGGTTGTGACAGTGAAAGGTCACTTTTAGATGACACCAGAGTCTTGGCTTTCTCTGAAATCTCAATAGCTTCTTTGTCTGGTAGAGAGGGGGGGACTTTATCAGGGGGTCTGGAGGGAACTTCCTTAACTTGACTAGCTGACGAGCTTTCTAATTGTTTGCCGCTGTCCGATGGCAGATGGGTTTGTTCTAGCGAGTCCTCAGCTAAAGGTCCCGAACTGTCAGCAGCGATGGGCAGCGGTTTAGGTTTCACTTTAGACTGCTTGGTCTCTTCTGAAGGCCTCCGACGCCTCGGAGACTGGAGTCCCAGAGGGGCTGCTGTAGCCCCAGTTTGACTGGAAGTTGTTGGCTTGTTGAGGTCAGAGCCAGGGACTTCAACAGGAGTTTCAGAGACTGCCTTGGCGGGGGACTTTGGCGTCCGAGTAAGGGTGGAGAGGCGGCCTGGCGCCACTTTAGGCTTGACAGAAAATCGCTTCCTTCTCTGGACTGCTGCAGAGGAGCTGGTGCCTTCCCCATTTTGGTCATTGCCATCCCTAAAGAGCAGTAACAATAGTTACGAAAGAAGTAGTAGTCATTCTTAAA
The DNA here is from genome assembly GCA_023238725.1 of Scortum barcoo. Lineage (NCBI taxonomy): Eukaryota > Metazoa > Chordata > Actinopteri > Centrarchiformes > Terapontidae > Scortum > Scortum barcoo. Next base: position 10,645,777 of record CM041545.1, read on the forward strand.
TTAATTTTAGAGGCCATTAATCCTTCTTACTCACCCTGGGCCTGTAGGTTTTTCTGATGGGGTGACCGACTTGTTATCTGTCACTGCTGGAGCAGTGCTGCTGTCACTGACATCTTTGGGGATCTCACTGGCCTCCTGACTGACTGAAGGGGCTTCCTGAGGCGTCGTCGCTGTTCTCCCTCCCGTACTTACATTGGGCCGAATACTGAATCTTGACCGACGAAACATTTTGACCTGAAAACACACAGGAAGTCAAAGCTGCATCAGTATTCCCACAGTAAAGCCTGACAGCCAGCTGAAAGTGAAATATTACAGATTGGGAACCCCAGGTGCTGTGGAAAATACCAGGGGTATGATCTTTGGGCTTTAGATAAAACATCACACATGCTGACAAATAAAAAACAAATGCAGTTTGACAGAATTTATGTTGACTTGGCTTTAGGGAAACTGAGTTTCAATGTGAAAAATGTATAAAAGTATTATTGGAGGAAAACAACTGGGACTGGGACAACAGTCATACATGTGTAGCAGTAAATTAGAAGTCACAGAGAAAAATGTCTCAGGAGTTGCATTTTTTTTTCTCCCCCACAGACACAACAGTTACACCTCCTCAGATTCTTCATTGCAGGCGCACAAATGCCATTCAACAAAACACAAACTGAGAGACTCACACACTTAAATATCCTACAGTTGCTACAGTGAATATGGTGCAAAACACATTCACACGCCTGAAAAAAAAAAAGTGGACTAATACTCGTCTTGCACAAACACAAGATGATAACAAGTATGGCTTAACTGTTTCAAATAAGTAGTCAAACAAGTTTCAAATGCTGTTTTTCCACTCACAGTTGATAAGCTCTGCATGCTCTGGCTTTTGCACCAAATATTTCAGTGAAATGTGAAGCAAAACTGTTGTGTTTACCTGAAGAACCAGCTCCTCTTAAGTCCTGCCCTACTGTACTGAGATTGGCTAATACTCAGAAGTCACTCTAATGTCATCATTTTACCTTGTAGAAATTTAGGATTTACAGTAGTGCAAAGTCAGACTCCTTTTATTTCTCTTTTCATAGTCCTTGTATTGTTCTGAAAACCTATAAATAAACCTGATCCTGATTCTGATGCAATGACAGAGTCAATTTTGGCTGCATAGTGAGTATTTATACTTTTACACTTAAAGTACATTTTGTTGATAATGGTATGGTTCTTTAAAATGCAGACTCTTTTACAAGAATTAGTTAATATTTAGTAGAGATATTTTTACATTCACAACAACTGCAGAAAAAAATCACAACAACAACACATTGTGATGTTCTGATAAATGTATTGCCAGATTTTGCAATTTGAAAATGATGTGCAAGAGTCATAACACACAGTGGGGTTTGTACAACACCAACATATACTTTCATCTTCCTTTATATTTTCTTCTTACTATGTTTGTTGTTGGGCACCCATATACCAAGATACAAGTAAGATTTTGAATGCAGGGGTTTTACTTACTAATTGTGGTATTGCAAGTTTTATTAAAAAATCTGTTTTGACGAGAATTAGATAATGTTTAGTAGATCTTTTAATCAAAATATCTTAAGAAACACCTTTTGATGTTATAAAATATCGCCTGATGTATTATTTTGCATTATGGAAATTATGTGAGGTAGTAGTAACACACTGTAAGATAGTGGAGTTAGTACAGCACCAATAAGCTTTTATACAAACAGGCACTGCTTTTCAAGAATTACGTTCAAAACTGCATTAATAATCAGCAGGAATGCGTCAAACCATTTATTATTTATTTTTGTGCTACAGGCAGGAAAAGGTTATTTTCTGAGCTCGTCTGACTGACAGGACTGACGTCAGTGACGCTGACATATAAGAAGCCGTTAAGTCTGGTCGTAAAGACAATCACAGAGAAACTACAAAGCTCACACACCGAGTTCAAATGAACATAAGATACATAAAAACACACATATAATGGACTAAGCACGTCGAAAAGTGCACAAAGCCCGGCTCTAACTCGCATGGCAACACTTTTCGTGTGCGTGTCTCCCTGACTTGGACCCTCCTGGTGTTGATATCGACACGCGGACGCAGCTGCATTTATAATTTTATCACGACCGCGGGTTTTATTTTGCTTGCGAAGACGTACCTAGTGAAGTATTTGTCGTTTTCTGGGAGAAACAGGCGTTCATTTATCGAAGACAAGCAGTAGCGAGTAGCGGAACCCATGCACACACTAATCCGCCATATTGTTCGTGACGCATTGTGCGAGCGGGGTTGTGGGAAATGTAGTGAGAGCGCAAGGGGCTGGATGAGGCAAGATCACACACACCGGAGTCAACAGCGACACTGCCAGATGCCTCCCGAGATACTGTCAGCGGTACTCAAGGCAAGAGGAAGTATTGAGATGTTGTAATTAAGTAAAAGTAGCAAAGAACTAAAAATAAAAACTCTCTAGTAAAAGCATTAATGATGTATTTTTATTGATAGTCAGTTGTATTTTATGAGATGATCATATAATGCGTATATATAAAAACTATAAAAAACAATGTACATAAGAAGTAGTAGAAACCTAAGTCAGATATCCATGTATTGGAGTAAAAAGTATAGAGTTATAGAACTGTACTTAAGTATTTTTAACTATTTATGCATGTGTGTATTTGTTTTTTTTTGTAGTCTATTAAATCCTATGGCTTTTCCTTTCCATCATTGATGCATAAATGCCAAATGATTGCACATTTTCATCACTAACATTTAATGCAATAATATAATAACTATTGGAAAGGGCCATTCTTTTCCATTATGAGTACTTTTAATTTTGTCATTATGAATACATTTCATGAAAAAACTTCTGATAAAGGTGTATCTTTATATAAAATTTAGATTGCATGGCTTTTACTTGTAATAAAGCATTTTTACAGTGTGTCTGAAGAATTAATTCCCATTCCTTTTTGGACAAGCTCTACAAGATTTTCCACATTGATTTCATAGAGATGCAACCTCATGCAGATTTGAACAGTGTTATGTTAATTGTTCACCCACATAATCTGTCATACCAGCTACTACATGAGTCCAAAAATCCATTAATAAATACAACACAGCAACACAGTCAGTGTATCTACTGATGGCATGTGGCCTGAACTCTGACCTTTGCAGTTTGAAGAAGGCAAAGGACTTGACACCTTGCAGAGTTATGATTGAATAATTTTATTTCTTTAAACACAGACAGCATCAGCAGTGAACCCTTTTTGGACATTCCTTCTCTTGCACACCACGTTTTCTTTCTTCAGCAGATCATGACATAGCATTAACTTCTTTGATCAGTGGTCTTTAGAAAAGAGAGAACTACTGATTGGACAGAAAAAAACAACATCAAAGGTGGAAGTGTAAAATAAGGGTGGGTCAGGGACAAGAGTTAGAAGAGTTCATCATTTGGATTGTCTTGCGCACGTTGTAGCAGCTTGTCCCAAAGATGTTATTTGATGTGAAGATCTCCATTTGCTTCATTTACTCCAATTCAACTATAAGGACAGAGAGAAGATAAAAAAGTGAGACTAGTGTTTATCCTTTAGAGATGAATTCAGTTAGGGATTAAAAAATATGAACACATACTTACTTATGGACACAGTTATGGTCAAGCAAAGGGATTTCCAAACGGATCCCCAAAGGCAGCTGAACCAGAAGTCTGACCAACAGTGGCAGTCTGCTGAAAAAAGGCAGAAGTTGCAAATTACAATTACAAATGATCACACTGTATACTTGATGTAGTGTAATTGTGTGCCTGTGTGAATCTCTGTACCATAGCTACAGGCGGCGCTCCAAACGGACTGGAATTTGGGGCCCCAAATGCTTCATCAAACATGTCCTGATTGAGGGCTTGTGCCAGGGCTGGAGCTGAACTGGGAGCAGGAGAGAAGGCGGCATCGAATCCAGGATTAAAGCTCGGTGCTGCAGCTGGAGCAGGAGCTGGTTTAGGAACATCTAAACAGGCACATTATGACAGACAAAACTCAGTCATGTACACGTAAACTTGCAGTATTTTGACAACATGCACAGCAGTGCCTTGATTCAGGTGGTTTACCGTTAACAGCCGCTGATATTTGATTGATATCAAAGTCATCATGATCTGCATTATCCTGAGCCAGGCCCACTTTACTGGAAAAGTACTGATCGAACGCCCCGCCTTCTTTGCCACTTTGGGCTGGAGCGGAGTTGGACCCTAGCTCGCCTTTCCTCGCCGGGATGGCGGGAGGTTTGGCAAGCTGGAAGTCCTTGAACATGTCCTTTCCAGTCTTCTTCTCTTTATCTCCAAGGGGGTCCAAGGCTGTGAAGGCACTGTTCTCTACCTTTGGAGCAGGTGGCCTCGGAGGGGCTCGTGACGGACCTTGCTGGAAAGGATTGGTCACGGCAGGCTGACCCCAGCCTGGAGAGCCGAGTGGTCCAGCTGGTTGAGGCTGGCCCCAGGCCAGGTGGGGTGGGGATAAAGGTGGGGCGGAAAACTGAGATGGCAACTGCTGGCCCCAGGCTGTGGGTGGTATGGGTAGACCACCAAAAGCAGATGGCTGTGGGTAGTTGGGCCTAGGACCTGGAGCTGTTCCTGGCATGGGGAACATGGAGGGAGGAGCGGTGGAAGCTCCCCACATGCCTGCAGCAGGGATACTTGTGGTAGCTGCAGGACCTAACTGAAGATTCCCTAGATATAAAAAAAGGAATATGAAAGTTTAAATGGAATAAATATGTCTATATCTTAATATGTGGATAAAAAGTTGACTTCTAATATATTACCCAGAGCAGCTATGGAGGAGGGAGCGGAGATTGGCTGGTGTACTGTTGAAAAGGTCACCTGAAGCAGATGACCCTTCAGGAGCAGCGAACAGCTCTGCTCCAAACAAGTCACTTGCTGTGGACTATTCACAGAAAATAAAATAAGTATTGTTGCAGGACAATTAGAACATTTCATATATATTCAAATATAAGCCAAATTATTTACTACAATTAAGTAGTCAGAAATAAATACCACTATACCACAATACCTGAGCATTGATATGTACGCATGCGTTGCTACTTACCGGTGCTTTTATCACTGAAGCATGAATGTTAGAAAATAGATTAAGAGCAGAGATGACAGAAAAGTTAAGTTGATTGTTTGGCAGCACAGTCAAAGTGTCATTTACTCAAGCCAGTTTTAGAAGCACGTGACCACCAGTGCATGCATGGAGACAGACCGGATCCAAACAAGAAGTCCTCAACTGCAATTCTTAATTACAGGCCTTGCATCTCATCTTAACCGAGCGTGCCCTTTCGCATATCCTGTCAGACACCAGTGCTTAACCCAAAGGCTCAGAAAGGGAGATGTTAGCAAACCAATTGTGCTCTGGCAAATGTGCATAAAACCCGTTCTCAGGCATTACACATGCAACTCTACTATGATTCATCTGGCTATGAAATTTCACCTTTGTGCTCCTTCGACCTCGTCCAGCCTTAGAGCTCTGTGGAGGCGGGCTTAAGACTACTGAATCCTTGCTATGAGTCACGGGGGGGTGCAGGTGATGAGTTATGCCATTAGAGGCAGGGGTGGTTTTCAAAGATGAGTCAAAAAATGGGTTTTTGTTTGAGAGAACTGGTCCAGATTCATTCCCGTCCATCATGGTAATTGCGTTGCCCTGAGTTATTGTGCCCCCTAGAGGCCACTGTCCATTACTGAGAGCGAGGATCATGGTCTTACTTGATAACCCATTTATCTGCTGACTGAGGTGTTCAGAGTCTCCATTCAAAACACCGTTAATAATTGTCTTGCTAGTGCTGCCAGCAGTGCTGTTTAGGTGATTGGCCGGTGGCGAGGGGGATCTGTGAATTATCGGGGGCCGACAGAGAGGGCGGTTTAGAAAGGGGGTCATCTCTGAAAGGGTCAGTGTCTGGGGTTGGAAAGTAGCCAAATGTTGAGGAAAAGGGGTTCTCTGTCTGGGGAGATGCCCTACGGTCAGGGGCGCAGGAAGTTACAAAGGAGTTTCCCTTTATGCAATTCTGATTGCTGTCAACTTCAGCAGAAAAGTCCAGCAAGAGAATATCATTAGAGTCCTGGTTAACACAGGAGGGACAGTGGGAGAGAAAAAAAAAAATGCATGAATCAGTTCTGCAGGACAAAAACACAAGTGTTAACAAAATGAAAAATGAATCACATGGTGTGAATAGAGATGACAATTTAAAGCTGCTACCTGTAGAATATTTACCTCAAAATGTACTATCAAGGTAGAACTACCTCATTGGCCCGAAACTCAGCTAGTGAACTGGCTGAGCGACAGGCATGTAAAACACTACCAGTAAAAAGACTCCAGGTGTCACCAACATCAACAAATCTGTCTCATTCACAGCCTCTACTTGTAGCAGCTTTAAAGGGTTTGGTAAACAACAATATGATTGGCATAAGTGAAGCATAAGCTCAATTCTTAAAAGATCCTTTATTCTATAAAGTCTAAAATCTACTGTTTATAAATTCAGGAAACAGCCAAGACTTGGATCTGTTTAGAATTGAGTCCACACACATAGAATGATCTGGGTGGTGCTATAGGGATTCAGTGGAGCCATGTTTTTCTTATAAACACACTCAGGCAAACCTTAGAAACATTTATGACGAGAGGCAGTATATAGAACCAAACTGCTAAGAATGCACTATTATATGATAATATTACCAATTTTCTGGTTTCCAATATTGGCTTAAAGACAGCCTACTGTAATTATCAAGATGTGTAAACACTTCATTGAAATAATTCCAAAAACGTTGCCCAGATGAAGGGAACATTTTACACTATGGCACCGCACTTACATTCGGAGCCTGGATGTCTGGAGGGGTCGACATGGCTCCGAAAAGGTCAAGCTGTTCCACTGGCTGGATATCAAAAAAAAAAAAAAAAAACATACAGTATTTATTCAGCCACTGTAAAAAAGCGGTATTTTATTTTAACATTAAGCTGCATACAACAGAGCAGAAATTCTTACTTGGGCAGCTTTCACTTTATCCATACTCAGCAAGGCGTCATTTCCATTCTGAATGCAAGTCAGAAATTAGATGGTTAAAGAGGGAGTTAAAGAAACTATTTTAGGAAAACAAGTGCTTCCAAATGCTTACCTCAACCACAGTGCTGCCATTTTCACCCTGTAACCAGAGGTAGACTGTTAATGATTATACTTATTTTCTTTATTCACTGAGGCATGTGTCATTTCACATCATTTCAATGGAATGTCTGAAAATGTGATTCATTGGAACAACACAGAGAAGCAGTGTTGATGTTCAGGAGGTGTGCACAATGTGTACCCTGTCTACTCTCCCAAATGACCAAATGCTTTTCTTTCAGAAATAAAATGTTCTCACTGTACAACCTTAGAAAAGAAAAAAATAAAAACTTTTTCCAGTTTAAAGTCACACACTTTCTGAACCCGGTACCTTCTGTGAGGCCTCTGCCTCCTTTTTCCTCATGTTGAAAATGACCTGGAAGAGATCTTTCAGGTCAATGACCAGCGGCTCCGCCTGTGTGATGAAAGAAACACAGCACATTTTTATTGTTGTCTTTGTTGTTGTTTACGAGAGTGAGTGTGTGTGTCTGTTTGTTTGTTTGTGAGCGGGTGTTACCTGTTGTGCAGTTTTTATGGCAAAGAACTGATGCTGCCCTTCTGCTCCGCACACATATCCAAACGCCCTGTTATCCGTTACATCTCTGGCAATGAAGGAGATCTTATTCACCACATGCTCGTGTTCAATCACCTGAGTTATGAGGGCAGACGGTTTTATTAGCAGGCTGAACAAAAACCTCACAGATGAGCCTCACAGATACAGAACAAAATGGCAGCACTCACTCCTGATCTCTCGTCAATGATCTTGATCCCCGACATGGAAATGTTGACCCAGATCCTCTGTTTGTGTTTGCCTTGGGACCGTGCAGCTACTGCCATACCCTGGTGCAAAACAGACCATACATACTTTTCTGTTTCTGTTCTAAGTATAACAACAAAAGACTTAAAGATTTAAAGCTAATACATGCAGACTCTGCACACACTTCTGCACTCCTCTGCAGCGAGGATATGTCTGCAGCAAATAGCAGTATTTTTGTGGGAGTCTGCTGTTGGCTCAAGTCAGCCACTGCACAGTTTGGAAAGAGAACAAGCCATGACACACATTTTTTTTCAGCCGCAGATGACGTGTAACAGCAGTAAATGTGCCTGTTTGTGTGTCCTTGTTGGCCTCCTCACAGATTAATTATTAATTGAAAAACATCAGGGGGCTTTGAAATGCAATTCCATTCATGTTTTTAACGACTTGCAAAAGATAAAGCTGTACCTTAAGTTTCATCATGGAGTCCTGGCACATCTTGTCTCCTCTGGCCTCTGGGACGTCATCAATGCCGATCAGCTTGGCCTTGTACCTCACGCCATCCCCCTGAAACCTGCTTAGTAGGTACTCATCTGTCTTCTCTGGGACTGTAAATAAAAAAACAAAATCAAGAAAACTATGACTTCTACGAGGTCAGACCAGAAAAATTTTAAATGCAATCATACTGTCTTCTGTCACTCACCTTTCTTCTTCTCTTTCTTGAACGGGACCTTGGATGTGGCCGGGGGGGTGGGAGGGGTGTTGGTGGTTGGTGGTTGAGGCTGTGGAAGCAATGCCGGGATCGGTGGCGGCAGCGGGCATGCTGTTCTCCACCTCTGCAGACATGGTGTGGAGTGAGCCTCACTGGACAAGTGGACAGCTGGGGAGCGGGGAGGGGGAGAGCAGGCAGCAGCTCCGTGTTCAGGGGCAGCGAGGTCAAGCGAACAGACGACTCTTAACACCCACACATGCTTTTCTTGTTATCTGTCTGGAGCAGAAAAAAGTGAAGTGGGCCAGTGCGTGCAGCGAGAGAGAGAGAGAGAGCAAAAAGGAGAAGGAGAAGGAATGTTAGTACACACTCTTTCCTGATGAAACTGCGAAACAAAATACTGGACTGTAAAGGGCTTCAATTCAGATCCTTGCAGTTTCGTAAGCATCATAAGCAATTATATTCTTTTAACACTCTACAGTAAACATTTACAACCACTGAAACACCCTTTAGAAAGAGAAGCATAAGGGGACACATGACCCATAAAACATCATGGTCTCATAAGGTCATGAGCAAAGAAAACACACACACACACACACTTTAACCTTTTACATTTGCTGTGTCAGTTGTTTAGCTCTATAAAGGATTGCATTACCCTGAAGTCCTGCACACAGTCACATTTTATACAAATCTATTGTTCTTCCACAATCGAATATTCATTTTGGGATGTTTATTGAGTACGGATAACTAGATACCGCTGTTTGTAATCACACGTGCGGTCACATCATGTGATTTGTCGAAGCCATTAAAATCCCTGTCCAAAACCAGCAAGCTGCACAAACATGCACGTCATATGTATTTGCACATCAACAATAACATCATCATCATCAATCTGTCTGCCAACACATCAGACATCAGTCATGAAAACTTCAGCACTCACTGCGCAGGAAACACAAGGCCACGTCACATGAGACAAAAACAATGCAGCAGACTGCAACACAGCAGCACAGACTCACCCACATCTCCTTAACTACCTTAGTGTGATGTGGATCCATCACCAGCACCATTTAGTCAACAAAATGGTAACAATCACATACTGTACATTCAGCCAGACCAAAAAAAAAGAAGCCCTATAAAAGGACTCCTGCTCTGCACAACCAGTAGAATACAACCAACTCAAACATGGCTCAGCATGGGACATACATACCTTTAGAACCAGTTCCAGAGGCTACCTTGGCTCCAATACCAGCGCAAAGAGCCTGTGAGTGCTGGGAAGGACAGGGCAAAGGTTGGAAGTGGGCAAAGGTTGAGCAATTACCTGGGGTTAATCTTACGCTAGTGGAGCAAAAGATCTCGTGATGCCCAGCTAAGCAACTGCAAGTGGAAATTGGAGCTCTCTGCAATGATCATTTACCAACCATGTGCCCATAAAACTACCACTTAATATACTGATGATGTATAATCAGGGTAAAATGGGCCTCAAGAGGAAAGAAATCTAAATGCACCTGTGTGATCATGCAGATTCAAAAACACACAGTACAGTCTCGAGGTACTGTTTGTGATAAAACTAATCAGGTGGGTAATTTGGTGGATTTCTGAGAGGAAATGACAGCCATACAAAATGAGATAACAGATAAGGAACTTTAAAAAAAAAGGGGGCACAGAGTGCATTTCAGGTTTGTGAATGAACACAGGCTCAAAAACAGAGGGCATGCAAAGTTGGATTTTCATATTTGCTTGTACAAGGAATTATGTAAATCGCTGTTGGGATGAGGGTTGCATCACGGGAGCTACTGTGCATCCATAAAACAATAAAAACTTCATGTTATCCAACCAGCGCCGGCATCCAAAGTCAAGGAAACAAGCAGGATAAGCCCTTGTATCTTTGGTTCTCCCATAGTGACATTTAAATAGCTGCATATAACTGTTTTGGTTTTCTGCAGTGTTGAAGCACAGAAAAAAAACAGACACCTCCCCAAACACTTGTTGATGCTCCATTTACACGAGTGTGACACATGACTGTACTCGTCCTGTAACCACGGCAGTATCAGAGTCCCACCAGCTGGAGGGAAAGCTAATAAAAAGGGGTGAAATATCAGCCGTTCATTGCAGATTTGAGTTAAAGGATTACATTTTAACGACACAAAGGGCGGTCATCAGTACTACCAGATGACGAGAAGACTAAATCTGAAGCTTTTTTGTTTTGTTTTTTTGTTTCTTTTTTAAACAGCATCTACTAGTTTCACAGCACAAATAACACTTGGCCACCACAAGTGTAAATTCATATTTGTCAGCAGAATAACTGCAGCGCCCGGGCAGAAATGTCACAATCCTTGGGCCGTCAGGAAACGTAAACTACTGCACATCTGGAGGAAATCAGGGAATGACTCAGTCTGCAAGTGAATGAGATGGTGAAATACCACAGGCCCACTGTGAACACAAAGGCCATGCAAACACGTTCACACAAAATGAACTCAAGAGTTTTGCACTAAAACAAGGACACACAGACAAATAGGTGGGTGGATAGGAGATGCAAGTCCTTAAAAAAAAAATAATAATAAAAAAAATCACACAATAAATGATGTTTGTGAACAGGGCTGCGGCAAGAAAAGAAAACGAAAACTTGAAAAGTGAAAAGTGATTATATTGTTTGTTATCCCAGCAGTTGAGACAGGAAGAAGGAGTACAGCATGAGTCACACACAAGTGACAGGTCTGAATGAAACTTCACCTCCCGGAGTGATGTGCCTCCAGACCAAACTTAATGGAAAAAACAGCTGATTTTAACACAGTGAGAGACTCTAGAGCAAAAATCTCACAAAGCCACTTTATTATGATAATAGTCATTATGATTTTTTTTTTTTTTTTACAGGAAAATATCTGCTTTTTTACCTGATCCTTAAATAAGGCATGGATGAAAAAAAAAAAACAACAGCAGCAGCCTACCTGTCTGAAAATGCGCAGTGAGATGTTGACAAATCCAGCCGAGCAAACAGGGATTATTTCTCCCCGTGTTGCCTTCGAGGATCGGGCGCCTTTGGGACGACAATATGTGTTAAAAAAAATGAGTAAAGCCCAAACACAGCTTGGGAGAGCGAGCAGGAGTCAGATGTTTTCCGCTGAACGCCGCGGACGGACAGAAATGGGAGACTGCTGCAAACTCCCAGTTTAACCCCTCACTGACTGACAGACACTAACTCGCTGCAGATTTCCACTGAGGGAGGAGGAGGGGGCGGTCTCTGCAGAAAACATCTAGTCATATGGCCTCCTATGTTCAGATACACGGGCGGTAAGTGGGTCATGACTAATGCTGCAGCCCCAGTGGTGTGAGAATACATGTCTGATTTCAGTAGATTTTCTTTTTTGTTATATATATATAAATGATGCTGCTTTTCACCCCCCACCCCGACTTCTGCCTGCCTACTCAATTTTGCTCTTAAAAAAAAATCACAAAAGAAAACATTAGGCTGCTTTTAAGGCAGTGGTTATGGTCTCATTATGACAGAAAGAGACCTTTGAGACATTTGAGATCAGAGCTTATTATATGCCCTTGTTCACACACGATTCGTCACATACGCAGTCACACAACATTTAGTTCAGTTTCAGACAGGAAAAAATGAAAATAAAACTAAATAATGGGAATTAAACAAACAAAAAAAGACTACATTGGTTTATATAAATACTGGGCCGATATGGTGTATAGGAGGTGGATGGATTATGGTGAATTATATGTGTGGACAGTGTGTGGTTCAGGGTTTGAATAGCCTCAGGAAAGAAAGTTCATCCTCTCTGTTTTGGCCTTCAGGCAGCGGTAACGCTTCCCCAACTGCAGTTAGAGAAAAGATGTTGAGGTGACCGAGGCCTCCTCTCGGCCCTCCCCCTGCACCACCTGGTGTAAAACAGCAATAATCCATATTTTTACAACAGATCAGATGACCGTGTGTAATGTGAAAGAGGTTACTTGATGTCTTCTTCAGCTCACCTCGCTGTTTTAAGGTTAAAGGCCCGCGACTTTAACTTTGTTAAACTTTGTTTCAGTTCACTTAAACCACAGCAGCAGCAGCACAAGAGGCTCCAGGCAACTAAAATAGCCTCGGAAACCCACTGTACGCTACCTGTCCAGCACTAAACAGCAGTTAGACCACAGTCACTGTCATGCCGGTGAACATCTAACGGCAAAAGAGCCACATATTTCCCTCTGGAGACCAAAAAAAGTTAGATGAGTTAAAAGGAGGGTGAATATTGGACTTATATTCATCAGATGGCCAGATGCACTGCTTCATATGAATGCTAATGTCGCTCCCTATATGGGTAAATAAGATCCTGTTTGCTAATAAGTTCACCATATTAAGTTAAAAGGTGAAAAACAGACAGTGTTGTTTGTTTCTGCTGCGCCCAGCTGGCCAGAAATACAACTAGTTAGTTAAATAGTTAGTGCAGCTTTAATTTTCCAGTATAATGACCTCCCAGGTTAAGTACTACAGAGTTTTCATTGGTATTGTTATTGCAGCCGCATATTGCAGTATAACTCTTGTTTTAAATTTAATATGAAACATGTGACTTAAAACTGAATTTTGATTTTCTGTTGTTTCTTTTGCATTACTTATTTTGCCACATGTATTGTGTGATATTTGAGAATGGTAAAGGCTTGGCTGAGAAGAAGCAAGGATTTCTTGTTGTTTAAGACCTGTGGCAGAAATAGCTTCCCGCACTGGTAACAAGAAAACTACGAATATGTCCCACCTTCCCCTGCCAGCACTGTGGGCCCACGGCACTCAATGACCTCCAAATGAAATCATTTCATCTAAACTCTCACTGAGCTTCAGATCATAAAATGTCGAAGAAGTGAGAGGGAAGAAGGAGAAGAGTCCAGACCAGAGAGAAAAGCTCCGATGTTGCTAACTCAGCACAATTTTTGAGAACCCAGTCACTACATTTCCTTTGCCATGCACTGGTGTTATTGCAATTACAGTTAACTCATGGCTGAAAACAGGTCATCAACTTCCTCAGTATAAATGCTTATTTTGCTTTTGATACCATATAGTGATTCAGCCATGTAATGACAGTTTTCATATTTGCTGTTCTAAGCGACGACTGCCAGTCATGATGTTCCCAGGAAGAAAATCTTCAAGCCACACAGGAAGGGTTCTGTTTCATGTTTGCACAGGCATCAATGGATGTTTGTTTGGGATAATTAAGAGAAGAACTGCATCGTTAGTATAAGCAGGGGCGGCCATAATCACAGCGACAAAGAAGTCAAACTTCTTCAACAGAAAACCAAAGAAACAGAAACAAATTATTGGGAAAGGTAATCAACCATCTGTATAGCTGTAAAACTACAGTAAACATCACAACATTGAGTTCTGCACTGACATGAGTAGTGACGTCAATGTAGCTTCTTCCTATGAAGTGGAGGGTTTCACTTCTGCAAATGTGCATCTTTTTATTATCATGGTGAGCTATCCTTTACCAATTAATTACAGTACACATAACCAGATAATTTTTCATTACCGATTATAATGACTGATCGCTGATATTGTGGCGTCTGTTTCGCTGCAGTTCTATGAAACTTCAGCTGATGCCCCAGCAGCATCAAAGTGCTAAAGCTCAGAAACATTTAGTATATGATGAATTTTAATCCAGGAGTGTGTTTGGGAAGATGTGTTGGAGCAGCACAAGAACATCTGTATTCACTTTTACTTTCAGCAGAAACTGCGCTCATAATCCAAAGTATTCACTTGGCCATGGAGAGTGAGAAAACACAAGGCAAAGCAAGGCATTACTGCTCAAATACAGACTTAACTTAAAAACGTTATTCTCAATGTCCTGTGAGTAAGATATTTTAGGAAACAAATAGAATGTGGCTTTCTTGAACAAAGCAGTTCATTTTGCCAAGTTGCCCCCAAGCAGAGCAGGAACATCTGGTCATCTCACATCACCCCGAGCAAAGTTAAACTAATACATAAAAATGAGATATTTTAAAGGAAAGCTAAGAGTCATTATGATACTTAGATTTACTACATTCATTTCATTTTAAGGAGGAGGGGGTCCACTGACTGTTCAATTTGAAGAAAGAAAATTCAATTAATCACATGAGTATGATTTTTTTATTTCACAGATGTAAACCTGTTGGTTCTATAAAAACTATGAAACTTTTACAGAGTCAAACAATCACCACATTAGAGCAGCCAGATCTGACAATCACATCTCAACTTAGTACTTCAAGCCAAATCCTAGTCATATATAGTCATATCTGTATACAGATGGGTGGCAAATTAAAGGAAAAACCTGAATCTTTTTTTTCTCTGGCATGGTTTTGGGTCAACTTGTCACCTTAGAGGGAAGAGTCACTGCAAATCAACACAAAGTTGTTGTGAGTGATCATCTTTACCCCATGGTGAAACATTTCGATCCTGATGGGAGTGGTCTCTTCCACTGAATGGTTTGATGAGGATGACAATGATGTAAATCACATGCTATGGCCTTCACAGTGACTAGATCTTAACACAACCAATCACCTGATCACCTTCCTTTAATTTGTCACCCGTCTGTATATACAGTTATTCAAACAGATGATTTTTGGCAAACAACAAAAACTAATTATATGTTGAGTGATGTTGAAGAGATGTACAGTGTAGGTCGAGAGCTGAGAAATGAGAGAGACAGGGACAGAGGAAGGACGTCCTTCCTGCCTTTGTATCCTGTGTTCTGCTGACAGAGGCTGGTTTTTAGGAGATGAGCCCCTCAAAAGCCAGATTAGCTGAGAGTCTTTTTTCCCCTTCAGTCACCAACCACTGGAATGATCTTTTTTTTCATAACCCCTTATTAAACATTTAATATCATCAGACATTTGTTGAGAATTGCAGCACTGCAGAACAAAAAGCGTACAGCAACAAGAGATGTTGCTGCATCATATCTGGCATATAATATTTGCAATTTATGCTGTGCTTCGTGCCTTTTCATTTTTTTTTATGTTTAAATTCAACAATGTACATATACTCTACATAATAAATTCAGTGATAGCAATATGTATTCTCAAAGCTGTTCTCTCTTCTTCTGAATATGATTCATTGACTGTATCAGCGGCACACCCAACGCAACTGCGCGCTTACACACAGGAAAGCATGCTGGACATTACTTACTCATGTAAAACTTTCAGGTGACTCTGGTAGGAAAGGGAAAAGTTGGGACCATTTCAGGGAACGGACTACAGATGGCACAAGTCAGCACACACACACATTAAGGGATTTATTTTTATGACGGAATGCTGACAGAGACAATCTAATGGGAAGTGTCCTTTCCAGTTTATGACAGGAAGGCTACAATCCAAACATCAAGCATTTTAGGGCGTGAATCTTGGAGCTGGCTGCAACCACAGCCAGAACGTAAGATAGCCACTTATCTCCGGTCCATAATTGAGGGAGTGCTAGATTTTATCCTCTCTGCCCCCCTCTGTTCTCTTAACTCTCAACTGCCTTCTGTGCTCTTCACCATTTCAGCCTAAAAATACTGCACAAAGCAGGAGGGCAAGTGGCAATGCAGGAAGCAATGTCATCATATTCTGTGACACACGCTGACAACGTCTGTAGGTTGTACTGTGTAAATTACCGTAAACCGGGGTAGTACTCTGTTCCACAAGTGTTTCCAGACTGTCCCAACCACCCACCCTTGCAAAAAACAGGAAGTCTTTCTAGTCAGGAGAAATATTGGCCAAGCACCTTACCTACCCTCTGGTTTCCTGAGAAAGCTGGGAGGAAACTGCCAAACCTCATAAAAGTGGTGACCCAAGCACATATTTGTGCCTCTCCAGCGGGGCATGACCACATAGCCCCCAGACTACCCCAGCTCTGCTTGCAGATACACGGGAAGATCCAGGACAGGGCAGCCCTCTGATTGACTCTGGAGGCATAGTCGGACTGTGTTTATTTAAGTCAGCAGAAAATGCTGGTCAGCGTGCTGAACACTCATCAGTTTTACTCTCTTAGGTGATTTGTCAGCCTCTCATCGTTTCCAAACTCCTGTGCCTGTGAATAATGATTCACTTGATCATGAATGATAAGCTTATTATCACAACCCTAATTAGTCCGGTCTATTTTTAAATTCACTCCCGCTTTCATGGCGCTACACTGTGAAGTGGTCTGTTTTCCCCTTTTCTGTCATTTATACACACTGCACTCCCTCCTTTTGAAGAACAAAGTACTGCAGACTCAGCGAAATCCTCCCAGATCACATGACAGACCATTAGGTACAACCGTTTTAAAACTTCCTGTGCATTGTGCAAGGCTTGTTTTTTTTTTTGTTTCTTTTTTTTAGTAATTTTATAAAAGAAAACAGTTTTTGACTTGCCAGATGAAGAAATTAGTACAAGTTCAATCATATAAATTGTTATACTCTCTTTAATGCCGTCTTCCCTCAGCCAATACAAAAACAGTGTGTGAATGTAAGACGTCTGTTTGATGTTGCCATCTTGTGGACAAAGAGTTGCACCTCAGCACACACACTCAGCATGCCAGTCGCAGCGTATGATATTTCCAAACAAATACATCCTGGGTTTGAATTTAGACATTGAGTTTCCCAATCTCAGGTATTGGTCCAATTGTACCATGGACTTCTCTCTCTCTTGTCAATGTAGCACAACAGTCAGACCCTGTCTCTTTAAATATTTGCTCTGCCTTACTGAAAACCTCACTGAATGTTTGCATAATCCTGGACAAATAAAAAATAACCTAACTGTCTCCAAATAACAAGAATTCGTTATATAAAAACAAAAACACAAGAAATTATTTTTATATAAAAAGTGTGTATGCACTAAGGGTGATTTTTAACTTTGTCAGCTTTCATGTGGTGGCCCGAGTGCCCCTCTGCTTTTCATCCAGTACATACTGGGTAGTTTCCTGCTTCCAATGACTCTGACTATATGCAAAGCAAATGACAGAATATAATGTTTAAATATACATTTATATATTATATCGTATAAACACGTGTCAACATAACATGTACTGGCAAATATTGCAATGACCACTGGTTCCTATTTGTGTTGTGCATTAAATGCCTTAAGGTGGGTTGTGTCATGTGGCTCTTGAGCCCCTTTCTACTATCATAGCTTCCAAATTATATAATTAAATGAATCAAATTAGATGTAATGCTCTACGATGACTGACTAAGGTACTGTAATGGAAACATAAACTTAAAAATTTTGGAGTTTCCGAGCATTTAATCAATATCGTTGCACTGTTGACAATGATGACAACAACATGATCCCTTTGGAGATGGATAATCATTAACAGATAGGTAGCCTAAAAGACTAAATAAGGAGTCATACACTACACCATTTGTCCCTTCAGAGGTTCATCATGAGGACTGATGTCGCTCTGCAGCTGGGCTTCTGTAGCCTGTGCCTAACTCTGGCACTTCTTGGAGGGGGAATGTATGTATATTTCCTATTTAATTTACACAAATAATGCTGTTTATATTCACTTACTAAATATTTGGTGGCATATTTCAGGGGAGTGGACATTCCTGATCCACCAGCAGTACATTGTGCTTGGAGCAGCTGGTCAGAGTGGAGTCCCTGTGATCCTTGCACGCAAATCAAAGTGAGTCAACTAAAACTGTGGTCAACTTAGTCTAATCACAATGTAGTACAAGCTAGTATGTGACAAACTATGCTGTTTATTTGTTTAAAACTGAATTATGACCAGAATCTGATTTCTGGTATATAGCTTGCCTGAAACTGAAAATGTCTATTTTGATGCTCCAACAAATCAGTCATTTAAAGGTATAATGAATAGGATTTTCCTAGAAAACTACATATAGACTCATACAAAAATAATCCCTCTGTGGTAGTGTCTATATGTGCAGAGATACTGTCCTCTGCCTGTATTTTCTTATCCTGCTGTGTTCAGGATGTTTCTGGGCATCAATTTTTGGGCAGTGGTGTGTAGGCCCCCAGCCAATAACAACATGTAGGGCGTGGGACTATAAAAAACTAGCAACCTGGTGCCACATTGTAAGCGTATGACACCACCAGCGCTGGAAAGACTTACGCAAAGCAGCTACACTACTTGATGTGATTAAGCCACCTTCAAGTCACATATTTAAATGTATTTGATGAAAGATGAATTTGAAATTGAAGTAGCTCTTTAGTTCAAAATGACAAGGAAACTGAAGAGGACATATTTTGTTAAGATACTGCATTTTCACATTGGCTTTTACATTATTCATTTATTGAAGTACCTAAAAGTTCTTTTAAGGTTTTATGTAAGGTCTATGGCAGTCAGCCTAAAATGCCTCAAATTAATGTTTTTAAACTTACATTTCAAACCCTTTAATGTCAACTTCTTTGTTTTACTAGTCACAGAGTGCTCTTGCCTTTGTAAGGTAGGTGCTTAGCATATTATCATTTGTGATCCCCAGAGGCGCTCTCGCAGTGTACAAGTGTTTGGTCAGTTTGATGGCACCTCCTGCCAGGAATCAATAGGGGAAAGGGAGCACTGTGTACCAACTGCGAGATGTGAGAACCCGCCTCGTCCTGTGTGCTCCGACACAGAGTTCCAGTGCGAGTCAGGTACTTCAGCTTTTTTAAGTCACCTGCGTATCTTTCTTTTTATTGTTCTGGACCTGATCACTTTAACACCCATCTTTACACAGGTTATTGCATCAAAAAGAGATTAATGTGCAATGGGGACTTTGACTGTGAAGATGGATCAGATGAGGACTGTGACCCTGGGCGTAAACCCTGTGGTGTGTTAAACATCGATACCAACGAGCAAAGCAGGACAGCAGGATACGGGTAAGACAAAGACAATAAAGACAAATAAAGATAATTTATACATATTCATATTGAGCAATATGAATGTAAAATGGAGGCTTTGTCACCACTGCGAAGAAAACAAAGAAAGCCATCAAGATGGCACTCTATACATCTATACTCTTTTGATTTGGATTAGGTGAGGGAGAAATAATCGATTCTACAATGCACTGTGATGCTTTGTTGAATGATTCTGCATCAATGCATTGAAGTCCAACATGTGAGTGGTATCAATCTTCGCATCTAACTGTCTGCAAGAAAGAGAATGAACATAGTTCCCAAAATGTTGAACTACTCCTTAAAGGAAGAGTAATAGAAACTGTACATTAGTAGTATTCCTAAGTACTTTTCAGACCTTTGAAATTCAACAGAGTAGCCATAATGCTGTATTGTCCTAAAAGTAACCACTGTGTCCGTGCACCAGAATCAACATCCTGGGTGCAGATCCTCGAATGAACCCCTTCAACAATGATTACTTCAATGGGAGGTGTGATAAAGTGAGGAATCCAAATACCGGGCAGTATGACAGGCTCCCCTGGAACGTTGGTGTACTCAACTATGAGGTGAGCCAGAATCATATTTCCTATTATATCATGGGGATTCATTCACTATATATATAAATGTCCATTTATGTGTGTGTGTGTGTGTGTGATATGATGACAAATACACAGTACGTCATCAGGAATTCTGATGTGTCTGTTTGGCTCCCAGACTCGAGTGGAAGAAATTGTTTCTAGAGAAATTTATGAAACCACACACAGCCTCGTGAGGGAAATGCTGAAAGAGACGACTTTTAAGGCTGAGGTTGGGCTTTCCTTCAAGTTCACCCCAACTGATTCCATGTCCAATATTTCTATAAGTGCGGGTATAAACGCACAGTACGAGAGGAGCGCAATGATCAAGGATGTCACAGAGAGGTCCAATGTTAAGGTAAACGTCAGCTTGTGACAAGTAGTTGACACTGCAAAGTAAAAGCATTACAAACTTGTGTTACCTGAGATCTAAAACTATACAAACCATATTCACTGATTAATTTTTCTACTGCACACTCAGAACGAAAGCTTCATGCGGGTGAAGGGCAGCGTACAGCTCAGCACCTATAGGCTACGTTCCCGTGATCTCCAAGTGGCCAGTGATTTCCTGGAGCATGTCAAATCTTTGCCTTTGGAGTACGAGAAAGGTATTTATTTTGCTTTCCTGGAGGACTACGGAACCCACTACACCAGAAACGGAAAGTCTGGCGGCGAATATGAGTTGATCTATGTTCTAAACCAGGACGCCATCAGGGAGAAAAGTACGTGTAGCCCAACAACTTTGCATGATGAGATTTCTCGCATCGTTTACCATATTATAAAAGTGACAAAGCACTCACACTGTTTACTTTTACTATGATCCTTGCAGATCTGACAGAGAGAAGGATTCAAGAATGCGTCAAATTAGGTATCACGCTGGAAATTGGTGGCATACCTTCTGTTGAAGTAAAAGGAAACGCAACGCCCGTTGACCTGTGTACAACTGTAAAACCAACAAAAAAAGGTCTGTGTTCTCTCTCATACCTGATCACACTGATGAGTAAAGCTTAGAATGTATATATTTAAAGGATAGGTGTGGATTTTCATGAAGGTCATGAAAGAGGTGTCCCGTGTGAAACCCCGTTTTTTTTTTACTTTACTTGTGTAATGTATTTACATCACAAGACCTACATTATTTCCCTCATTATTTCCCTTACATACATACATACATAAGTTAACTGACTTACATTCAAACCACAACATTTTACCAAAAATTGCCAAGTACTTGACCTGCCTAAAACAATCAAAAAGTATTTGGATGCACATCCTCAAAACAGAAGTGAGGTAAGGATTTGTGTATCACATGCACACAAAATTTAACTTTGGCATTTGCACTGCATGCTATTTGAAAGTTTGAAAGTTGTGTTATTTTAATGCATATTAAAGTGACCATGTCGCAACCAAATTGTGTGGGTAGCTTTGTCCTGGTTATCAGGTGTATGGTTATTGCTCATGTTTTATCCTGTTTTAGCAATGGCTAGAAAGGCAAGGAGGAGCTGTCTGAAGAAACATGAAGAGTCTTGTCCCAGAAGGCTATTTTAAAATATGTATTTACACGTATTTCAAGCCTAACCTCTGAGACCAAACCTCTCTTTTCTCATAAGGACTTTCCTTTGATGAGTATGTGTACGGTTCACAGTGTTGATTGTGGATAGTTACTAAACTTGATCCCTTGTTGCCGCACAGAGGAAAAGCAGGGAAAAGCAGTGGTGGACCAGGTGATGACGTCAGTCAGAGGAGGATCTCTAGATACAGCTGTTGCTATGAGGGCTAAATTAAATAAGGAAGGGGTGATGGACGTTGAAACGTATAAGGCCTGGGCCACGACCGTCATTAACGCCCCTGCACTGATTCACAGTGAGGTAAGAATGGCACACTGGCTAAGTGAAGCTGTTACAACTTCATTATAGGTGTCACATTATGGAGACAGTGTTTTTAGCAATCCTTGCAGCATGGCAGTGTCTGGCTGTCGGTGGGTCAGTGGTTTGGTCGGTCCACCGCTTTGGTCCAAACTGAAATATCTCAACAACTATCACATGGATTACCACGACATTTTGTACAGACATTCAACAGACAAATCTTAATGATGGTGGTGATCCTCTAACTTCTCCTCTGGTGTCACAGTGAGGTTGACATTAGATCTTTTTAGTGAGATGTCTCAACAACCGGGGGATTGGCTACCGGGGTAAATGTGTTCATTAGTCCGACATTTTGGTTTGGACCAAATACTTTTGAAACTGCCAGCCTCACAGAACTGCTATTGTAGCTGTAGACTCAGAGTCTTAATCATAGGACATGAGGAAAAACATACATAATGTTATAATTCATTTTTAAATAATTCTATCATATTGCAGAAAGTGAAATGGTGCACATATTCTCTTGTTTCTCACAGCCAGAGCCCATCTATACGTTAATTCCACTGGAAATGCCAGATGCCAGCACCAGGGTGTCCAACCTTAAGCTGGCCATTGCAAACTACATAGCAGAATATAACGTGTGCAAGTGTAAGCCATGTAAAAATGGAGGCACTCTTGCTCTGCTGGACGGAAAGTGTATATGCCTGTGCCCTCACCTATTTGAAGGCCAGGCCTGCCAGAATTTCAAGGTCGAGAAAGTTAAAGTCCCAGGTAAGAGTAAACGGTGGGAAAACGATGGGAAAAGTGCCATGCATATCACTTCTTCTTCTGTTCTTTTATGTGTTAATTTGGACAATGTTTCGCAGGCACAAGACCTCCTGTCAACCATGAAGGCAACTGGTCATGCTGGTCTAGCTGGTCAAGGTGCACAGGAGAGACGCGCACCAGGAGACGCAGCTGTAACATAGACGGGCTCCCTAGAGGTACTCTGTGCAGAGGAGACATAATCAGTGAAGAACCCTGCAGAGCAGAGAAATGACCACTTCACAAAGAATCACTCTCTGTCTCTCCCTTACACACACGCATGCGCACACACACACACACACAGAGAGAGAGAGAGAGAGAGAGAGGGAGCATATGTCTGAAAAATAAAAATTTAAAGTCATGAACGTGTTTGTCTTTACGTGCTTAGTCAGAGAAGAGAGCCATCTTGAGGTTGGTAATGGATAATGCAGTTCATACAATTGTTACCATGTGAATCTTGAGACTGAGTACACAGTATCAACTGTATGTAAAGGGGGATTTAGTAGAAAATAAAATCTGTGAAATTTAAAGGATCCACTGTACCCCAGCACACCAGTCTTTTTGTACAAATGACACAAATGAAGATGAACAGCCACGAAACAAGCATCAGGCATAATGTGTCAATAAAGTTAATAAGCATAATGGTGTCACAGTCCTTCACTCAGTATGGTTCACTTTGATGTTTGTATTGTATCAACACTGGTTTGGATTCAACTGACCCTGTAAGTTTTTTTCATTTCGGCCTTTGTCTCAACTTAACTGCTGCTGCTCTGTGACACTACAAATCGAATTAAAAGCAACTTCTCTGAGACCTTTCATTGAAAAGTCTGTGCTGTCTGTTGCAGCCCAAGAGCTTTAGCTTCTTGACTGGAAAACAACACTGTGTCTTTTCACTTTAGTTCACTTAAAATGGTGTTGGGCTGAAGTGTGTATTAATGGGCAAATAACTCATCTTTAAAAGGATGGACACATTCCAGCTGGCTGTGCTGCACAAATGAGAACCAGATGAGTGGAGGCCGGAGAGAGCGATCGGACACAGAGGACAACTAGAGATCAAGGTGTTGGACATAAACACTACATAAAGAAGGACACAATGTGTGCATTAAATTTTTTTATGCTTCACTTTTACACGTGTGCATTAACACATCGAACTCATTAAAGATGCTTTGTTAAATCTGGAAGTCTTTCAAACTCAAGCGGAAACAAAACAGCACCATTATACAGTAATCATTTCACTCCATCAGCGCCACTGAAAAATCGTACGGAGGAAAAGAAATTATCATCAAACACAAACTATGTACGTATGTGCTTCCAACTAACTATTTCTGTGATGGTTGACATGCGAGGAGACAAATCATTCGAGTTACTAGGCTGCAAAATAAGTAATGATAATAATTCAGAGAGGTTTTCTGAGAGAAGAGAGAAGTGTTTGTGGCTGTTTGTACTTGTCGCAGATCTGGCCTCAACAATGGCCAAAATTGTGCCTGTTGAACTTTCCTCAAGCAACTCCACAAGCTCCAAATGTGCAAATAAAAATGAAAAAATAAAGAAAATATTGTGTATGTGGATGCACGTCTTTGATTTACACGGAGAGACTCATTCCAGATACTTCTGGGATGTCATAGTAGGAAAAGCACAGATGTAAATAACAGAAATAATCATGGCTCAAATCCATTTCACTGCTGGTTTACAGTCACAGTGTAAAGCCTCACTGGGACACTTTTATAAAACAGAATTTTTCCCAAAATAACCCCAAAAATCCAGACTATTATAATATTAATGTTCATGGATTTGCTCTCACAATGGGTGAAAAGGATGACTTTGATTTCCATGTTTGCTCGTGGATTTGAGCACAGTCTCTTAGCGCCGACACTTGCAGGCATGACTGGAGATCCTCGTGCTAGAGGAGTACTTTGTAAGGCACACAGCAGTGAGTGTGCTGCTGCAGCCTTGCACAATATTTAGGAATGTGCACAGACCTGTAAAGGGGAAATTTGCTCACAATAGGAATTTCTTTTCTGCCTATTTCAGAGGAGACTTTCTCAAGTGAATTTGCAAATTTGTTCTCAACCCTATAAATCATGACTGAGTGTTTAAAAAACATTCAAGTATTGAGCCCTAAATATTATTAAAACCTTCCGAAGACTTCCGAAAGCAAACAATCATAACAACTCCAACTCTGAATATTCAACTGTTGGATATAATGTAGGACTTAGTGATTTTTTATTTGATTTTCTCATTATTTATTGCTTTTCCTTCCTCTCTCAGTAAGCTTTCCGGGAATATCACCTCCTGTCATCCCTTAAATATGGACAAGAGTAAATCCAGAAGATTGTGAGAGTATGTGTGTATGTGTGCGTGTATGCCTCTGTGTGTCTGTGTGTGTGTAGTGGGGGGTGATGAATGCATACTTGAGAGGTAACCACTAGGGGTGGTACCCCCTGGCCCTTAGGATGTCAGCATAATGGAGTAAAACTGTGGAACCTTATTGAGCTCCAGGGAGACCCCATTCACTCCGGACAGCAACCCAGCCTTGAGCCATTATCTTAGCCTAAAATGTTTTGTTCTTTCTTCAGCCTTCAACAGAACGGCTAGCACAAAATAATGAACCCCTCTTCACAGATAGACTGCCCAATTCTCTTTTTACTAATATTTACTCATACTACAAACTGAGTAACAAGTGAACATTCAAAGCTTGAATGATAACTTTCAAAACCTGTTTTGAGAATGTCAGACCTCTGGCATTCAATAGATCATATTCCCAAAGTAATCCATTTGGTCGTGAAAAAACAATTTTGTCATTTTAGACATATTCAGTGTAAATGTTATAATGTGATAATTCAGTGGTAAAATGTGAAAAAAAATTCAACAAGAACATTTAGTGCACTTAATGTGCTGCATAAAAGCATCTTCATAGTCAAATGCAAAACTAACATTTTTTCCTTTTTCTGCCATTAAAAAAAAAATACAATATATAATTTTCAATGCAGGTTCCGAAAGGAAATACGTTAGCAAACAGAAAACACACACACTTCATTTTACTTCATAAAACCTTCAATCCACAATTCTTGCAACTTGTTGCAAGAAAAATGAATGACAAAATGAATTTAAAGTTTGCTTTCAAAATGTGAACCATTGTTGTCTCATCTCATAAACATATAGCCCTTGCTTTTAGTGAAAAAGAGGTAAGGGATATTTTTTGCCTAACAAAAGCCCTTGTACGGGTGTGAAAGGAGCCCCCTCGCACTCTTAAACGCCTGGACACAGTTGGAGTTGCCCCTCCCCAGTTCCCTAGGTCACTAAAGGCATTGAAGTTTTAGAGGGCTGCTACGGCAGATTACTCCACACAGCTGTCCCAGCACCGTGGAAATGAAGTTATGCCCCTTGTCAGCTATGTTTTGTGTGTGTGTGTGTGTGTCCCCTCCTTCTCTTCTCCTCCCATTTCTTAAATCTCTGCAGCTCACCGTTCCTCGGCTGGGCTGCAGGACGGGATCATGGGAGGCGACTAAAGGACAATTCCTATCCATCCATCGCCAATAGAGAAAACCTATCTGATTGGCTGTTTAAATATTCCCTCTTTGCATCATTATTCAGAGAGGCTTGAAATCCCCGACATTCAACCTAGCACAGCCCCTCTCCCATACCAGACCCTTCCCCCATTAACCCTCAATCATAAATCAACCCCTCCTCCACCTTTCCCACCTCTCTAAAAGCCCAGGGTGCTGTTTTCCTCCAGTCGAGGCCCCAGACTCAAATTATTGTGGGTCACTGGGGTTTATTCACTTTAAGTTTATTTATTTTCAGCCCAAACTGAACTGTAACCCAAATCTAGAAACACATGAAAAAGTTTCAAATGAGGGCCTGTAACTTAAAAAAGAAATAAAATGGCCCTTGTTTAAAAGTTGGATTCACAAGCAATAAAACTGCTGCTATGTAATCAATATACCTCTGCTGCTTGGTCTGCTATGACCATTAGCTCATGGTGGATCATGTTAGCTAACTTTAGATATTACTGTGTGACTGACATTTTTAAATCAGTCTGCTGACTTTATGACATATTACAGTGCCTTATGTTTTAAAATCTAAATGATTTCTTTGGAAAAAGACAGAAAAATAAGTATCAGTGTGTGCTGCTGCTGCAGTGGTTTCTGTCAGTAAATAGTTATTAGTTATTTGACCAACTATTAATTATTAGAGAAATAGGAATGTGTTTTGTTTTGTTTGTTTTTTTTGTTTTATACCCAGGTGTAATAAGTTTAGATTTTATAAACCTGTGACAAATGATTATTCATTCATCAAATATTCATCAGCAATTTTTTACTTGGTAGACTAAATAATTTAGTCATCTATAAAATACAAAAAGAAAACAAAACACTTATAACAAGTTAAGTGAGACTAAGAGGACACATCAAATAGGTTTTTATTGTCCAACCTACAGTCCAAAAGCCAAAAGTATTACATTTACAATGACATAGAATAGAGACAAAATGAACAAGCAGTTGGAGAAGCTGGGATCACCAGATGTTTGATCGCCTTTCGTGATAAACGATTAAAATGAATAACAGATCATCCAAACATGTCATTGAAGAAATAGTTTCAGCTGCTTGTTTGCACACAGAGAAAGAAAATCTCACGCACTCCACTGGTTCAAAAAGTGGAAAGTTTCAGTTTTAATTTAAGTTGAGTAAACTGTCCTTTCAGGGACTGTTCAACGGTCAAGCCTGAGCTGTAACCCCTCAGTAGATAACAACCACCACTTTACTTGAGTCTAACCATCTCTCTCTCTTTCTCTCTTTCTGTTTTAAACTCTATCTCACTTCGGGTTCACATGAAGTGGAAATGAGTACAACTGAATTAGAATCAGTTCTCTTTATTCCATGACTGGATGTTTCAAAATAGGCTCAACAGGAAAAAGACAGTCTGGCCGCTGAGCAATTTAAAAAAAATGCTTCGCAAAGTTCCACTGGGGCTCAAAGAGGGAGGAAGTTGTTTCATTGCCACTGCACTAACCTAACTAAAGAACAGTGTCTGACATCAAACTTGCAAAACAGGCAGAAATCATTTCTCCTCCCAAAAGCATTATGTCATAATGTAGATGTGCATTCAGTATTATGATAAAGGTTTTATCAAATTGTAAGAAGAGAACAATATGAGAAATAAAATGACCAAAGGAATATCACTACAAAATCTACTTAAAGCGAGGCTGCGTGTTTGCTTTTCCTTAGTGTAACCTAGAGGATGAAGGGCTCAGGGCGGGGCAGAGGGGACGTCAGCCAGGCAACAGTTTGAGTTATGATGAGGCAATTTTAATGATGTTCTGGTCCCTCCACCAAAAGCCCCAGTTGACTTCTTTCTGTTTCAGCATGGGAAAAAACACAACATTCCTATTTTCCTCCAGTGCCAAAAGTTAATTGAAAACATTTCAGGGCAAAGTATGGTCTGGGCCCCCCATATGATTCTCATCCCTTCATTATCCTCAACAATAATAAAAAGGCATTACAATTATTAATGGTTGGCGTAAGGGCCTGCTTTCTTAAAGTGACAGTGACAGGCTTTTGCTTCTCGCAACAAAGGCCCAGAAAGGCCTTCACCGCATCAGTCTGATGGTATTTTTTAACAATCGCTGCCACTTTAGGATTTATTATTTGGGTCTTTCTTTTTAAAACTGTTTAAAGCTTAATGGTAGCTTGTGTGTTTTTTATAATTAAGTCATATTGTATAATAAACCAACCTATGCTAAAATAAGTCATCCAAAATAAGTCAACTTCTATCTCAGGGGGACGTTAGAAAAGACTGCTAAACATCTCATTGTAGGAGAACTGTTGTACAAATGAATGCTGAACTGGACAGTCTCAGCAGGAGCTAGGCCGAGCAATAAAGCTGAACTTTCTCACATAACTCCTCTGTCTTCCTCTGGGATAGCTGTCTCCTCCTGCTCCCCCCACTCCCTGAAAAGGGTGACAGAGGAAAGGAGTGAATGAAGTGCCCCCGCATTGTGCCGCTGCACCATTGTGTGTTTTGCATCTCCATAATAGAGGTGCCACTCGACTTCTCTTCCAATCAATGGCTTGGAGGGCCCATCTCTTTTATTTGAAGAGCAAAATGGCTGCTATCAATGGTTTCAAGACCCATTATCACAAGTGAAGGAGGAGACTCTGTTTTTTTTTTAGAGATGGAGTATAGAGAGCTGACTTACTCATAACATGAGTCACCAGCATGTAAACAGACACATTTACCCTGAACCATTAGTGCTGTCACTGGTGAGAAACTGCATTATACTCTGAAAATAGAAATCCTAAAATCTGACTGTCTGATTGCTGTTTTCAACAACATCCAGTAACTGTAGGCACATTTGTGAAGTATGAAAGTTATTCTGTTAGGAACTGCTTTCTGTCACCGCTGCTCAGGAAATATGCTGCATGTTGCAACAACTGTACTGATTAAGAAGAACTATGGCTTAAAAACAAATAAAAAATTGCTTTGAATTGTCTGTAGGCCTATAACCTTTTTTATGAAGTAATAAGACAAGTTAATAATGCGTATCACTCATACTTTGGGTAAACCCAGAACATCAGAAGAACTGTATAGACTCTATCATTATGACTAAGGACTGTTTTTAGATGTTTCACATGCATGACAGCACGTACAGTGCAAAAAGCAGAGAGACTAGTAGTAGAGGAAACTTTCTGCAATCACTGTACTTTTAGTGACACCTGATGAATAATTATGTTTATCGCATTCAGAAAGATTTGCTCCGTGATCCACATGATGATTTCTTCAATCACCACTCCAGCACATTTTTTCTTTGAAAAAAAGGAAAAGGATCAAATTTTAACTTCATGATAAACTTCATAAAATGAATTAGCTAAGACAAGACATAAACAAGCCAATACAACTTTCAAAGGAATCATTTTAAAACTCTCTTTTATTTAATGTGCATGTACATTCAGAGGAGTGTGTTCATAATGGGCACTTAAAATCTCCACTCACCCGAACACAGACAGTGTGTCTTTGTGAAGACTTCTAACAAACACATGGGGTGAGGATAAACAAACTGACCCAACACTTCTTGGCTCCATTTGTGCTGCAAATTCCCAAAGTGTGTGTGTGTGTGTGTGTGTGTGTGTGTGTGTGGGTGGAGGGGGTCGGTTGAGGGGGTTTTACCTCCCTCTCCTCTGTTTGAACAGTTTTCAAGACTTAACACTTTATACCCTGTGCAAACATCCATGTTGACAAGGTCAAGTGTATCACTCTTTAAGAGCTTCTCATTTCAGATGCATTATCTGCCCTGGGATTGAGACTAATTCCAGAGGCCTACATCAACTTTGGTTTTTTAATGAAGGGGTTTGTGGAGAAAGTCTCCACACAGCCGGTAAAAGAAAATTGCCGTGCTTTCACAGAATGCCTCTGATATGGTCACATCATGGTGAATCAAAGCCAGTATAAAAGACCTTTGGGCACTTTGAGACTAAACATTTTTCCTTTCTCTGTGGTCATGATGCAGTAAAAGTGTGTGACTCACCTACTCTCACAGTGCAAATCTCTTGTCACTCATAAACAAATATTTTGACACATACAAGTTTATACAATATACTGTACAATTTATCTTTAAGTGGCTGACATAGAAAAATAGGCTCCTTCAGCATCATGAGAACAAACGTGTAACTGAAGTATAACTAATAGGCTACACATGCCCTTGATCTGATCCACAAACATTTGCATGCTTTTGACATGAGTGATTAACAAAGAGCATATGTCCTGAATTGCATGAACGTGTGCAGAGCTGTGGCAGAGAGCTTGGGGTTTCATTTAACAGCCCCAAATGTTAGTTTGAACGACAAACGCGGCTGGTTACAACAGAGGGGGCTGCCTCTGGTGATGTGACTTCATTCGCAGCTTTTCAGATTAATTTGGTTAAAACCAATATGGTGGTCAGGGCACGCAGCGCAGTCTGACAAGGTGGGGAGTCACCGGAGCTCTCCACGTACTGATAATCCTCCTGGTCCACGTAGTCGTCCTCTGAATCCTCCTCGGAGTCCGAGAAGCCGCTCCCCGCGAACCTATCGCCGGAATCGGAGCAGAAAGTTTTCATGCTGACTTTAATGTACTCGCAGATGTTCCTCTCCGTCCCGTCACACACACATGTGTCCAGCTGCTGCGCCTTGGGGATGGAGCGCATGTTGGCTATCACCCTGCGGCACCCGTCCGAGCACCTCTCCCCTCCGAAAAGTTTGCGGCAGTGAAATAAATAATCCCTCATGGCGGAGCTGCAGGCCGGGTCCGCCTCGCACTGCCGCCGGGCCTCGGTGCAGCCCATGGTGCTGGTCCGCGGCAGGCACGGCTCGATGGCTTGCTTGGTGCCCCTGCAGACCGGGTCCAGGGCGCAGTCGCAGTCCTCCAGAGCCGGGCCGCTCTGGGTCAGGTTGAGCTGGATGAGGGAGGATATGCAGTGGCTGGGACACTTCTTGCGCTCCCCGCTGATCACGGACGCGCACGCATAGAGGTACTGGTCGTACGCGTAATGGCACTCCGGCTCGCCGTGGCACTTGAGGATGGCTTTCCAGCAGACCAGGCGGCGGCTGTGGTTTGGAGACCCGACGCATAAGCCGACGATCAGGATCAGTACAGAGCCTATCACAGCCGCCGTCCGCTCCATCAGTATGGCACGACCTGCCATTTCCAAGAAGACTGAATCTTAAAAACAGCGTTCCTCATCAGGGCTCCTGCTGCTCATTCAAACCGCGTCAAAACCGAGGTGCTTTCACGTCATGTCACAGTAGGTGACTCGGAGTCAGCGAGGCTCATCGGGGATGGCCGTAACATCATGACAACATCGAAAAAAGTTTCAGTAGTGATGCAAAGTTTTCACCTCTCTCCAGTCCCACTTTTTTTTTGGAGGCTTTGCGTGCGCACGTATCCGGAGTCCAGCAGCGCACAAAGAGTAAAACGTCCTGATGAAGTTTAACCAGAGGCGAAGAGACTTTTTTCACAAACTCCAACGCGGTACGTCCTCCTTCCTGAAGCCCCTCGCCCGCTCCCACCTCCGGACAGCATCAGCTCAGACTCTGGGATGAGAGCTGAGCCGTGATGGGCCGGTGAGGTTACCGCCACAGCCTCCTCTGATTGGTCCGAGGCACTGTTGTGATGTCCGCGTCACGCGCGAGCCAGTTTTAAATTGAAGCAAAAAGGAAACTTTCTCCAGCGACACTTTTTAAAATGTTACAATAGCTTTTTATTACTGGTTTTTCCCATTTCAAGATTATTTAGTTTAGTTTCAAGAGATCACACTTTACAGTTATTGATATTTATGTTTTTCACAATGATCAAGATTAGATAGATAGATAGATAGATAGATAGATAGATAGATAGATAGATAGATAGATAGATAGATAGATAGATAGATAGATAGTTGTTTTAAAACATAGAAAGCTAATATGATGTCAGAATCAGAATCTGATTTACTGCCAAGTTTTCACAATAAAATTGAACTGGTATGTTGGTGCATAACAGTAATATAAATAAATATATAATGAAAGTGAATACTGCAAGTCAAAAGCATAAATTAAATTTAAAATAGAAAATGCAATACATAGCAAATGTATGTCCATGGAAGACTTGTAGTGAGTGAAAATGTGTGGTGCCCATTTAAAATATTTTATTGGACATATTTAAAACTGCATGATCAGAATGTCACGAATGCCATTTTATATTTAGGGTGGTGTTTTTGTCACCTGCTTTTTCTTCTCCTTTGAAGGCAGATCATGGTTGCTGCAGTCCATCTATACATCTCTCACTCTGCATTATACTGCTACAAAATTTGGATTTCACGTGACATAAATTTCAACTGCTGTCGTCTGATTCCTGAATAATTGCTCATCTCTGTATTACAACCTGTATGCAATGAGGCGCAGTTTTTGTGGAAAACTCTGGGATGGTGTTGCCTCCCCGCAGGGAGAGACGACAGCTGTTGCAACACCTGCAGAGCTCCTGTCTTACTCTTTCCACCATGAAGCACAACAAGCGTTGATTGCACCGCTCTGATACAGCGTAGCCGTGAACGTTTGCACACATCGATAAAGACGTGACAGCTTAGAGGTTTAAGGACTATGATTTAGAGGTATGGAGCTGGGAAAGTACCCTCGGCCTTCACATGAGAAAAGTAATAGACAAAAAAAACACATTTGGTTGTTTTTTACTGCTCGTTAAGCAAGCAGCAGCGTGAGATTCTAATGACCCCGGTACTCCTCCTTTTGGTAAAGGGTATTTCCTATTTCCTAACAACAACACTTAAGAATAAAAAGGGTGTGAAGAGGAAAAACCAGTCACATGCCATGTAAACAAACACCAAGCCACCAGGAATGAAAACAGGTTGGGGCCAACAGAACAAAGTGCAAAAAAAGAGAACCACTCAGTTGTTCGGGTGACCCTGTTCTTCTGACCCCGTCACATCACCGCGCCATGACCACAAAGATCTGGCAGCTCTCAGGGGACCCTCAGGCCCCTGATACCAATTAGAGAGATTAGAGAGGAGTCAAGACAAGAGCAGAAGAGTTTCTTAGCCAAACAACCCAAACACCCCCTCCACCCCATCCAGCTGGCATACCAGAGCAACAGGATGACTGCAGACTCAATTTAAAACAACATCAAAGCAGAGGTTCAAGAGAGCCCAAATGGTGAACTGCTCAAGGGTCTCCATTAACTACAAGAAACCTGACATCAGCCCAGCTCACCGAGGCCAAAGACAGCACTTCGAAGAGATATGGGTGCTGAGGACGACATGTATTTTTTCTTTCTTTCTCTCTTTTTTAAACTTTTGTGCAGAGTTTCAGACGTTTGCCCTCCATGGAGCCGAACACTCCGATGCACAAGGCCTGCAGGGACCTCTCCTTTTTTAACAACTGGGGACAAACTAAAGAACACACCCTGACCACACTTGCAATTCACTTTTAAGAAGGAGTTCATAACGCATAGCAGGACCAAAATCCCATCAGCATTGGATGGCAGCCAGATAAGAACAACGACCAGATTCAGTGGAGCCGGCGGCTCTGTATGATGGAGCAGGCAGCTGCTCTCCCCCTAACTGTACCTCCTAAATTACTCTAATACATCACTTAGTTTCCTTACTTCTGTACCAAACTTCTAAGGGAAATATGAGACCAGTTTCCCCTTGCAATCTTGTCCTCCATTTATTTCAAACGAGTACCTCCGGATATGCACCCTGTACATGCGGTCGTTCATGGCGACTTGCATATAATAGTGTTTCCAGAAATGGAATGCGGTTCCCCAAGAGTAGATTTGTAAATACTCATGCAGAGACAGACATGCTCTTCAGTTTGTCTCCACTGCTGTCAGAAGTCATTACACACAAGCTGCTATGCCAGAACAATTCACCAAACTTTGTATTCAAGTGCTTCCAAGCCCAGAGAGAGGCAGAGAGAGAGAGAGAGTGAGAGATAGAAAGAGAGGGGGGAGAGAAGAGAGGGAGGAGAAGGAGTCAATATTAAAAAGCTGCCAAGTGTTTTTCTGCCTGCATTTTTTCTTTTTCTTTTTTTCCTCTGCGGCTCATGGAAACTTCTCAGATGTCTGTCTTAGATATGTTGATATTTTTTGCTTCATTCTTTTCACACGAAAGAGAGGAATTCATATGCCTTTGGTGAAAACAAGAAAAATAACTTTTTTTTGGTGCACAATCATCACATGAATGTGAAGCATAAATGTCATCTGGAACCAAGGAGCCAACTCAGTACTGCAGTTGTCTGGTATGCACCTGAAAGATTAGATCAAATCCCCTGGATCTCAAAGTGATTTGAGACAGATTACTGACATAATATGAGTCTGTCATTCATCAATTACTGGATGGATTGCTATGAATTTTTTATACAAACATTCATGAAAGTAATGATTTTGGTGATCCAATGACGTTTGCTCTAGCACCTCTTTTTAGTGAAACGCAGCAAAAACTATGGGATTGATTGTCATGAAGTTTGGGACAGATATTAAATGGTCACAAGAGGGTTAATCCTGCAGAATTAGTTGATCTCCTGACTTTTTGCCTCACACAATCAGCAGGTCAAACTTTTCCTTTACACAATACTTTGGTGTTTGACTAAACATTCCAACCCACCTCAGTTGTATTTTGTGTTAAATGCTGATTAGCACAATGCTAACTCTTGAATCTAAGATGGTGAATGTGGTAAACATTATACCTATTATTCTAGTATGCTGAAATTAGCAGTAGCATTGAGTTCACTGAAATCATTTCCTCTCCATATTGCTGCCTTCCTAGACTGCAACACGCCCTGTGCGTTTATCACATCAGAGATGCTTTAGGACGATACCACATGTTCTGAGACTAAGTGCATCCCTCTGGGGGAAGCCGTGTGCCGTGGGCAGGAAAAGGATTTGACTTTGAACTTCGAGGCGAACAGAGCCACGAGTTCAAACATGGGTCACTCTGGCTGTAAAGCAGTCAATAGTGCTCAGAAAGTCATAACCGTCCCAGCCAAAAGTTTGGAACACGGCACGATGTTAGTCTGAACAGATAGACAATTGTTTTGTTGTATCGGCTCCTCATCAGCAAGACTCTCAGATTCCCTTGGCTTGCTTCGCCGAACAGATTAACACCATGACAGGCAGTAATGCTGGATAACGTTACAAAAAGATTCATGTTCTGGTTGTTATTGTTTCACTTGCAGGAAAGCAGATGGGGCTGTTAAATAGATCGGAGCAGAGAGTTAAACTCCAGACAGAGAGGTGGACGCCGGTTTCGCCATCACAAAGGAGGGTAATTGATAGTGGGTGTAGTAGATTAATGAGGTCTGTGGTGAAGTCAGTGTTATATGGAACAATGGAAACCCACCAGATTGCTTAGGCAGGCAGTGTAGAGATACTCAGTGACACTGGCCAGGTAATGAGAAGATAGCTGAGCCATTTCTCTGCAGTACAAAGAGCGGGAGATAATGAAGCCACACAATGGTCCACAACAGCAACACCACTGACGGTATCTGTGTCTAAAAAGTACAGAAGAAAAAGGGAGTCTGGGGCAGACAGGGGATTTGGTTTTGGTTTGAAACGTGACCTCTCCTCTCTCCTCTGCAAAACTCTGATCGCATTTCTCCTCAAGAGGAAATAGCTCCTCAGGGACTGACATGCCACCACGACCTCAACACAGAGGACACATTGTTCACTACATGAAGACCTTAAAAAGAAACCTGGAAAGAAGGAAATGACTACCCGGCATCCGCATTAAAAGAGGTGAAGAGAATGAAAAAATGAAGTACACCTTTAAATGGATAACTCTTGGTCACTGAAAAAGAAATCCATTGATTTAAAGCGTAAACTCGGGAAGGGGGGTGGGGGTGCTCTTCACCCACTCCTGCAAGTAAGCTTTAATCGGGGCTACATTATGTTGATGGGCATGAATAGAGACAGCTGAATGAGGCGCCATAATTATTGCTGTGGCCCTTACGAATCTTCATGTGACGGTGTAATGACTGCTTATGCCAGCCACAGTGTTTAGTGTTAGGGCTTGCTGGGGTTTTTGCCAAGGGAAATTTGGTTGTCATATGCAAACAGCAGTATGAGCTAAGCTAACTGGCTGCCAGCCGTAGCCTTCTACTTAACGGACAAATATGAAAGTGGCATGAATCTTCTCATTTTACTGTATGTATCTTATCTTTTGCATGTCTCATTGTTCACACTGTGAATACTGTATATATAATTTCTCATTTATATCTTCCCCCTAACTTTAAGCCCTCAAGTAATCCAACATGGAAAAGGGTTGTGTTTACTTAAAAGATATCTGAGATACTTTAGTCAGAGCTGGAGGGGATCATTGTGGGATTATCACTCTGCATGCACATACACACACAGTACAGTGAAGTCCTTCGACAGAGTCGGAGAAGCAGGATACAAGATTGACGGTTTTTCCTTTCCATTGCACATTCTGTAACTCGGTCCATCTGGCACCCTGCCCACGCGGGGCACATTTTGAGCTTACTGTTTAAGGCTGTTATCTGCTGTTTCAGGGGAGACAGAAATTAGATGTGACCCAGGGCTTCCCTGACATTTGCCTGAGTAATCACAATGTCTGAACAGCACTGAAGATGCTGTTTGAATAGCACGGGCCATTGTTCCTAGATTATCTCTCTGGCAGCCTCAGGAGTATTCTTAGAGCCTCGGGCTAGGCGAAGGAAACATGTGGGCTGATTTATAAGATTTTGGTTCATGTCAACGTTTGCTGATGCGTAACCCCGGTTGACAAAGGTGTATCTCATTCCAGCTCAGTGCAAAGGCAGTTTGAGGTACAAATGAACCACAGGACTGTTTTACATGGAAATAGTGACACATCCTTCGTGCAAAAATATACACCAAACATACACAAATGCGAACACATCCAAGAGCATCCTTTGATATACTACTATTTTTGTTAATGTGGACAAAGGGGCCTGTAGTTTGGTGGTTAGATTCCTTCCATCTACATTACAGTTATTGTTCCTCAAATTTAATACACACACATATACTTCAAATGGAAGAAACACTGACTCTAAGCTTCTGAAGAGTCTGGTGGTCAGAGCTCAGATGAAGCTGTCTTCAGTGACAGTAACCACATGCATGCTTTTAATCCAAACACACCACCCTTTGTAAGGCGCAGCACCAGCGGTGGTCTGGTTCAACTGTCCCCATCCATGACACCATAGAATAAATCAAGATGATCTGAGTGGACATTTCCCCCGCTTCCATAGAAAAATGCCACAAAATACATGGTTACTTACTGTATTTGACCCACCGCAAATCAAACAAGGAAGAAGATGAACCGTCTTGCAGGATTCAGGAATCACTCAAGGACAAACATGCTCAAAAAAGATTATTTTTTCCCTGATGAATGAAATTCATTTTGTGCTCCTCCATTGCCAGATATTTTACTGAGACAGACACTTAACATAGAGGAAGCATTAGAAACATAGGCCTCATGTGCATGAGCAGATGGAGATTTGATAAGATATTCTATCAAGATTAAACCTGAGAGACGCTACTGGGCCAGCTCAGTGCACTGCATGCATTCATTTTGCCTAGTAACATAACTTTGGAGAAAATATTTCATTTCGCTTTCATTTCGTTCCTCCCCTCCAACTTGGCTTCAATAGACTTACATCAGTTTTTGGTCAAACAAGGGCTTTCTCCAAAGTGACAAAAAAGCGCTCACTGGGTAACCAGAGAGTTAATGGTAGGTTTTCACACTGTACTCCTGTCACTCAGATGAATTTGAGGCTTTGGATATGGAAGTATGAAATGTGGTCTTAAACCTGGGAAACTACCATGGATAATTTTAGGTGTTTTGGCTGTTACCTCCAAAATAAGAGTAGTTCATGGGGTGGATGGTGGACAGGATTGGGGATGCATGAAGTATCAGGTACAAATATGGCTCCTTTCTGGACGAAGGTTGAGGCAGTATTTGGATTAGCAGTTAGCTCCAGTCAGGGTGGTCTGGGATAGAGTTTATGTTTAATTTAAACATAGGGCTCTCTGAGTCTGCGTACTGTCATTATGCTGAGAAAAGCCATGCTGATCAGTTAAACAACGGGCGAGATGGCAGGTCTGATGTGTAGCCTGGTGACTGAAGATATAAAACCTTCTTATGGTACACAACCTGGCAGAGAGAATCGTGTTTATACTGGAGGTCACTGGCTGAATAGATACTGTGCATAGAAATAGTTTTTATCTTTTGTATATGAGCTACTGTACACTACAGGCACACAATCAGCTGTGTCTCAGGACTATATACTTTGGGTTTTAGAAGCACAAGAAACAGCTATTAAAAAATCCAATCAAAAATAGTTTTCCAGATCAGATAGGTATATCTAGATTCTCGCACTTGATACAGAAATATTGACCATCTGAGAATAATATGTTTGTCGGTGCCCTGGCTAGGGTGTACCAGCACTGAACTACAGTATCCCCAGTTCGCATCCAGCTGGTTACCTTCGTTACATCATTCCCCATTTCTGCCTCGCCTCATTTCCTGTAAACTCTCTACTGTCTGTCTACAAGATTAAGAGTCAGTACAGCCATGCTCGGCTGTGTGGTTATATACTTATACTTAGGTATAGTGGTGCTTTGAGGTAAATGCTCATTTT
Source organism: Scortum barcoo (assembly GCA_023238725.1). Lineage (NCBI taxonomy): Eukaryota > Metazoa > Chordata > Actinopteri > Centrarchiformes > Terapontidae > Scortum > Scortum barcoo. The sequence goes on from CM041545.1 coordinate 10,684,521, forward strand.
TAGCAACCATGTTCAACATCTTACTTAAACATGTTTGCATGCTAATGTTTGGTCTTTATCACGAAGTTCAAAGTAGAGTTGAGACTGATGGGAATATGTGTTCTTTTTTATTAGTGGTATTTGCTCATAAGATCTTGCGAGGAACATGAATGTTTGTCAATCATGCATTTGTTGCGATATCAAATAGGGCAATAAGTATGACTTTTCAAAAAAATGGGGCACAGCATCACAGCGAACAATGCCTGCAGGGCTTGACATTTTATTAAAACATCACTGCTGATGCCGCTTGCATGCTTAAAAAGAACAAGTTTATTATTGACTACTTTTATTTTAAATGAGACAATCTGTTGTCTTTGCAGTCTTCTTTTCCATTCAGTGCCAGCAAAAGTGAGATGGGCTGCAGAGAGGGTGGAGGTTGTTGATTGAGTAAGCTGTCAGCTGTAGAGATACACCACAGACGCAGCACTAGCACTCTTCATCAGAGTGTAAAGTAAACTGAGCCTGTCTGGACATGGTCTGGATATCAGTCAGACAGTGAGGGGCTAGAAGAGAAAACAACAGGTACTCACCTGTCATTGTTAGACAGACAAAAAGGACAAAACAGTGTGAATAAACAAAATAAAACACTGAAAAGGCAAATATCCAAGATACTGTTTTGTATGATAAATGAACATATACTATTAATTTGAATGAACAATAAATAAGTTGGGAAAAGTTGCCGTGACAATGGGATTTGACTAAAATATTCTGATATGCTACCTATGACTGTTGTTTCAAACCTTTATTATGTAAATTTAATTTGATATTGTTGTGCTTTAGTCAGAGAAACATTAATAGTCAGACAAAGGAAATGCCTGTCTTGAAAAGCATGGTAAAGGCAGCCAAGCACATTTAACTGTAATCCTTAAAGTTTTCCACTTATTTTAACACTTATTTCAAAAGTAGGACCATTATTCAAACCAAAATGTGTCATCTCATCTTTGTACATGAGCGCACACACGTACGTAGCGTATACACACACACACACCACACCACACACAGTAGCAAGGGAAACATAAACAGGCAGGGTTTTGCTTTTCCTGCAAAATCTAAATATTGACTCAGTAACCTATAATCATACCCAGTCTGAACAAAATCGAAATAAACAAGTGTGCCTATAATGTGTAAGTGTTTGTGTGCCTCGTGGGCACTGAGGCCCTTGAATGCTGACTCTGACAAACGCATAAAACAAAGGAAGTGGTGAGCAGCAGACAATGTGGACTCCATCCAGCACATTGGAGCTACATGAATTATTCTGCATTCTCCGTATATACAAAGACGCTCTTTCGAAAGCACCGAGCCGCCCCTCTCTGATCAAACATCTGCTATCAATTCACATAATTTAACTTTCATATGACTCACATACAATATTCAGCAGGCTTTAAATTGCCAAGGCGTAAGTAAAAAAAAAAAAAAAAGGGCAATAAAAATTCCATTATGTTCTCAGAGGAGTTTCCAAGTGACATCAGCAGCCAGAGAGCCACACAATTGTGTTATTATTGTGCTATTAAAAGCTCATTAAGTTTCATATCAGACTTTAAATCTTTTCTTTTCCTTTACTGGAGGCTACAGTACAATAGCAGGAAAGATACTGACTGTGCATGCTGACTTTGAAGGCATTGTTGTTCTGTTTAATAAAGTAAATAATAAATCAACATGCCTGATTGAATGAGGCTTTTGTTTCAGCATACTGTTGGATCTTTTTGCTTTTCTCATTAAGTCTTTATGGCTCATTAGTGAAGTGGCAAAGCTCAAACTTTTCTGGTTCAGCTGAGGCCTGTCAGGGTTACTGATGCCAGAAATCATCAGAGGCAAACAAGGAAGCACAGGGCCTGAAAGAAATGAAAGTTGTTAATGGGCACAGACCACCTATTACTCTCTGACTGCCCAGCAGGTTGGAGGAACTGTTGAACACCGAGTGGAAGACACTGTGGGAAATACACTTCTTTGTGTTCTTGCCAAGATGAGAAAATCTATACATGTCTGTCTATTAAGTACTTTTGTAGCTGGAAGCAGAAGATAGTTAGCCTAGCTTGACATAAAGTGTGAAAACAGGAAGGAAGAGCTAGTCTGACTTTGTCCAGAGGGAACAAAATGCAAAATAAGCACCTCCGTACAGAAGCTTAAGTTTGTTGGTAGTCATTAAACTGTCATTAAGCTGGTAAGTGGATTATGCTACCTTTAGACGGAGCCAGGCTTGCTGCTTCCCTGTTTCCATTTTTTGAAATATCTGGGCGTGTGTCCCAAAATCCCATTATGTCCAAACAAAAGGTAGTAAAAGGAGTTGGTCTCATCTTTCTTAGCGAGGATATGACAGGAAATCATTGGTCATACATTCCTAGAAATGGGAGTAACGGGCCAGTTGGATTCCGAGACTGGCAGATCATAACGGAGTAAAAGATCAAGAGAAAGAGCAGACCTTGCTGTCATTTGCATCTTTTGAGCGAGATCCTCAAAGCCAAGCTGCTCCACTGGATCTGCTCAGTGGCCAATGGATCAGACTGTGTACTTGGCAGCTTCCAGGTGTGACTGCTTGTAAACACCCTGTTATACTTTGGCCCAAAATGCTCTATTAGGCTTGGTGCATTCAAGAGCTACTTGAGCAGATGGTCAATGAAATTACAATGGATTTTTAGGCGTTTGAGAAATTGCTGAAATTTTATACAGCAGATGTGTAGTGGTCACAAAATAAAACAAAATGTCAGACTTAGATTAGAATAAAAACAGTAACTCATTGAAGAATGTAAGCATGTTTTAATTTGTTTTTACTTAAAAAACACAGTGTAAGTCTCTACAAATAACACTTACAGCAACAAGATAGAATTAGCTTAGTGTGAGGCTTAGCAGACAAAGTTAGGTCCCTGGTTCCTTCTTTAATGCAGTTGAGGGAATGAGTAGTAAGCACTTAATGAAGAACGTCCTGACTGAGCCTCTTGATTGTGCGGTTGTCTTGCTTTAGGTTGCTCAGAACCAGATTTGACTTGCTGAATTTAAAGAGACTGAAAAGAAAACCATAAAATTACATCTTACTCAAAACATTTTACTAAAAATGCCTTGTTCATACATATTTGTGTATAACAGAGTTACATACCTCATTTCTTATGCTTCTTACAGATGGAAAGATATTCCTGCACGTCATCGGGGGATCCGAGGACCACAGGAACTCGCTCGTGGATGCCGGTGGGCTGGATGTCCAGAACATTCATGGACCCTGTGGTGGCCATGCCTCCTGCCTGCTCCATGATGAAGGCCATGGGGTTGCATTCATACAGCAGCCTCAGCTGAAAGGCAAGGAGCAGAAATAGGAGTGACTTGATAAGAATATACACGACAAACAATTCAGGTATGGATTTTTGAGCAACTTGACATGGATCTGAAGCGAATCCATAAACACATTTTGGTCCGTTTGTTTTAACTCCTGTACTCACCTTGCCCTTAGGACTCTTGACATTAGCAGGATATAAAAAGATCCCTCCATACACCAAGGTACGATGAACATCAGCCACCATTGAACCAACATATCGACTGCCATATGGAGCAGAACCATCCTTGAAACACAAAAATATGATGCAGAATTTATTTTATAAGTCAGTGCATCACTTTCATATTCAGAATATTAAATCTTTAGTATGAATTTACACTAAATAATTAATATTGGTCAATGGCCACCATGCCACATGAGGCTTTCTCTGTCTAATGACATTTAAAAGCAATAGTGACTGTACACTGCTCACTCACTGCCGTTACCTCTGGGTATTTCTTCTTTTGTAGGTACTCTGTCACATCTGGATAAAAATGCTGTGCATATCCCTCATTCAAACTGTAGATTTTTCCCTTTTTCTTAATCTTCACATCTCGATCCACCAGGATGAACTCACCAATTGACTGAAAAAGAAATGCAAGGGACTGATGAGAAACATGTCAGAATATCAGACTGAACTAATATGCAGAAAAGCATCACAGTAACAAAACAACAATCTACAACAAGTAAAACTTTGCTCTTACAGGATCAAGCATGAAGCAGTTGACTCCTTGACCAGTGGAGAGGACCATCATGGTGGCACTGCCATACAGAGCATAACCAGCTGCCACGATGTTTCTTCCAGGCTGCAGAGCATCCTTCTCAGTTGGCTCACCATCTGTGGTCTAAGGAGCAACACACGAATACATATTATATTATTAAAACAAGAATGGGCATTTTGGAGACAAAGATACAGGGCAGGGGGATACAGAACAGCAATAGGTATCCTATACAAAAAAAGGTAATATCTCATCAAAAGTAGTTAGTGAACTAACTATATGTGATATATCAGGTCATTATGCATGTCTCCTTTTATCGATCTTCTTGAAAATACGTAAGAACAAAATTCCTGGTATGTGATGGGAAAGGCCCTCTCAGTGGTGGAAAAAAAATATTCAGAGCTTTTACTTAAACAAAAGTCCTACACTGAATTACAATACAGAGGTATCATCAGCCAAATGTACATAAAAAAATCAAAATACATCATGATGTATTTTTATAGATTAAATGTATATGATTGTGTGTGATTTGTATGTAATATGAAACAACTGGCTTATAACTTTGTTACTTTATTTCTTTGTTTTATAATGAATTTGTTAACAATGTTTTGAATAATCAACGTGCAGTGTCGTAGTCACTAACCTTTTTATAGATGGCAAAAATTGTTCCAATCGAGACAAGACAGTCAATGTTTGACGAACCATCCAGCGGATCAAAGCACACAATGTATTTTCCCTGTCAGTTGGGAACAAATTATTTTAACATCATCACGATAAAAACTGAAAAACTTGTTAAAATCTATGACATAAAGTAAAGCACACATATATGCCCAGGCATGGATGTATAAACTCCACAGATATAAGTACCCGCTTGTCTGGTTCCACGATGATGGCCTTCTCATCTTCCTCTGACACCAGCACACAGGAGGTGAAGGAGGACTTGATCATGTTGATGACCAGGTCATTGGAAAGGACATCCAGTTTCTTCACCTGGTCCCCTGTCACGTTGGTGCTTCCAGCAATGCCGTATCTTTCAAGAGAAGAAAGAGGAGCAGACTGAAGGGATCAAAGCCAGGATAAAAACTTTTCATTCAGTTGCCATTTTAAAAACACAATGAAGCAAATGTAAGAGACTGTGATAAGTGTCTTTCTGATTGCATTTTTCTTTTTAAATATTGCACCAGTGAGAACAGTTTAAAGAGCCCATTATCTTCTTGACCTCTGCCCTGGGGGATTGCTCACAGCATGTGCAGCGTTCACCTTTGGCCAGAGCCTAAGTTAAAACTGCTTACAGATTCTCATGTCATACTGCATGTAACTAAAACTAACACTAAACCCAGTTAACACTCCCTATTTCACAAGAGACAGACAGAAAAAAATTAACTAATCCAAATGTAATGTTAAGATAAAATCAATCAAAGCCATCAAATAACTGCAACATTAATTTAATATGCAAAGTTTAATATGGTGCACACTAAAGCACCCTTTTGCATTTATCAGATGTATGCATGTTGCACATTCCCTTCTATTATTCACACCTTGGGGAAATAAAAACAATACTACTACTCACAGGTTAGCGATCCCAGCTTTCCTGACAGCAGTTGAGATGGCTTTAACTGCTGTGCAGATGGAGTTGAGCAGGTTCGTCAGCTCACCTGTCCCATGGGCCTTCCTGCCCTCCTCCAGAACAAACCTGGTGAGGGTCAGCACGTTGGTATCGAAGGCTCCTTTGTCAGACATTTTGCTGTCAGCTGTGGGACTGGGACCTGGACCTAATGCCTTAAGTGAAAAGAGTGAGTAACAGGCCCAAAGTTAAAAAGTGGACTCTAGAACTGAGATAAGGAAGGGACGGGGGTGTGCATCTCTTCTAACCAATCAAAAGTGTCCTTTCTCACAGTGGATCACGTCAGAAACTTCTGGGTTTAAAAAGGGCAAAGTTCAAAGATAGCAAACATTTCCTTTTGTTTTAAAGTAACACTGATTCAGTCCCTTTTTTCAGACTGCACTTTAAGTATAAACTGTGAGCAACTTAAGGAACAAACAAAACCAACTCCTTAATTCGAAACTCTGCGCTGGGTCACTTGGAGCAGCACAACTGATTCATGTTTCATTGTGTTCATGGTGCAGAAATGCATAATTATTCCGAAAGCTTTTAACAGACAGTGTTTATACAGCACTACATTCATCACCTAGCCTAATTCCTATTTCCTTACAGTACATCAACAAATGTCCTATGCTTTTCAAATATTTGCTGGATTCCTATTATTTCCGTAGAAACAAATTTCAGTTGAAACAAATTTCAGTTGTTTAGCTTCACAAGAGCCAAGTTATTTATGAGATTTATTTTACTAATTTAACATACTTTAACCACTTTCCTTGAAATGACTTCCTTTACTCAGAATTGTAAAATCCTTTTTAAAAAAAGTCGATGCACAGCTTGTGCTAGATATGACTATCTCAGCACTTCTCCGGATATACTGCTGAAACTGCTTCAACATTCCTCCCCTGCATGATCGTTTAAAGTGTAAAGTTCAAATCACGGGACTCAAGGTTCCCCACCTGATTTTATGCAACACCTTTAATGCTACACTGTCCTGAAAAAGCAGTATTTTCAAGGTAACAGATGGCCGCATTCGGAGGCAGCGGTGGTGCATGTTGTGTCTGTGTCAGTGTGTCTCTGCATGCATGTAATTGCTTTATGGCTGCCTCTGTCTGTGACATAAACACAGAGAGGTGAAAGGACCTGTTTCACAACAGCAAGCTGAGGTTGAGCTTTGAACTTATCAAGATACCAGGCATGTTACAAACAACCACCATGAGGCAACGTATGGTGGTTAATCACACACCACTCATTGCCTTTTCAGGGTAATGATAAAAAATGTAGCAAAGGTCAGCTTTGCAGACCAGCATGTGAGAGCTGAAAACAATTACACAATGAATTTGACTTATATGGATCACTTATATGCACACACATACACATCTAAAAAAAAGTTCTCTAATAATAATTTTTAAAAAAATTAAAAGTTTCACCATATTTCATTTTAATTGTTGGTTATTCCATTCAAACTGTGTTAGAACATATTTGATATGGCTGGTCTGGTGTGTAGTGCAATGTGTATTTCACCAGTGTGTCCACATGGTGTCGCTGATCAGCTTGTAAGCTGCTGTGTGCAAATGAAGTCTGGGCAAGGATTCAATTCTAAGGAGCATGCCACTTCTTGCTGGGCTCTGAAGCACTTTGAGTTTTGCAGTTCTTCCTGCAAATTAAAGAAGTCACTTCCTTATTCCAGTAAACTTTCAGAACAATAAAAACAGCCCTGGTAAGGTGCAATACCATGCCATTTGGTACTGTAATGAAATAGGGGACCAGTATAGTTAAATGCAGAATATTTATTTTATCTGGCCTTTAATGCTTTCATAGTCTCCAATTATGCCACCAAAGGAAAGGTGAATATAGGTCATATTATTAAAGAACTGGAGTGTATTTAAAAATGTTTGATCAGTTTTTTTACAGTGAATATACTACACTATTAAGATATCAAACATGTTCTTTAAAATATTGCTTTGTGTAGGCTATTATTGGTCAAACTATGCCACTACACCAGCATTTCTCTCGCCCGCAGAAAGTTGTAAGAAAGATGTTTCAGAGACAAAACAGGCGAAAATCACGTAGTGTAATCGATTTAACAGAAGGAAAGCCATCATCAATATTTCACAGAGAGCCGCTCATCACCTGACTGACTCCCAGGAGCGCATCTGCTGTGCGCGCTGACAGCTCTTTGCGCATGCGCAGTGGTCGCTCTCCACGCACCTGCACGGTGCAAACTCTTCACAGGAATGTAGTTTCAGTCAAAGGTGACGCAAAGGAGGGGAAAAAACATAAACTCACGTAAGCGTTAGTGTCTAAGAAATGCGTTAGGACCTCTCCCAGCTGGTAAGGCTACAGTTTGACATTACAATTAACCTCTACATCAACCCGAGCCCGTTGTCGTAGGTGTTCCCCTCCTACTCCTCCTCCTGCTGCACAGGTGAGTCAAATTAGCGGGCTAATGCGGGCTAACAGCTGAATGCACGCTGTCTTTTATCTCAGTTTTTAAGGAAGAGAGAGAGAGAGAGAGAAACGCCATTAAAAAGTTAAGTAGGAGTTCTGCACCAACATCACATCATCACATTTTTGTTCGTCTTGTAATCTCTCAGTGTGACCACAAGGCGTCAGGTTTAAGCAACATCCAGCCCTTCTTGCTTTTTGTCCTCTTTTTTTTCCCCCGCAATTATGTTATCTTATGTTAACTGCTCAGGGATACTTACCTGCTTTAGTTGGTCCTGTTTGCATGTGAGTGTCTAAATGTTGTGTTGACTTCCAAGCTGAATGATCATGAGGATGTTCTAGCCCCCTCCTTTGTGAAATAAAAAAGAAAAAAAAAACCTGGCCTATTCCACAAAACAGGAAATTGCCCATTTTAGACTAATCCATTTTGGCTTGTGACCCCCTAAAAACAAACAATGTTGTATATGCTCACCAGTTATGACCAGTCTTTTATTTTGATTATTTTTAGAGTTGAAATCATCTAGCAATTCACTAGGTAAAAGCAAAGATTAGAGGTTAAGGTACAGCTTAATGTAGCTGCCTGTCTGTACAGGTAATCATCCAGACCCTTAAAAATTGTCCTGTGACCCCCAAGGTGGGAACCACAGACTTAGACTTATATCAATAAGAGATCATTATAATGATGTTTATGTTTCAAAGGCAACAACAAGAGCAACACAGTGCTTTAATTTAACCATAACTGAAGCAGATACACCTCTAGTCACACAGTGAAACACACACTGACATATGAGTCATTTGTTTGCCAAGTGAAACTCTGTTGCCCCTCACAAATTAAAAGTACGCCTGTTTTCAGATATAATTGAAACAGTTGTCAATTAATCAATTTAGTCCTTTAATCAAACAGTCACATTGAAAACCACTGAAAACATAAAGGCAAGTACAACAATGGCCCTGCAATGAATAATGCCAAAAAATGCCCAGAGTTTAATCTAATTGCTGATTTCTCCTTTAGAGTATTGCCTTTAAAATACTGTGGCAGTAGCCAATGAGTTTGAAACCTCACTCACTAAAAAGTATTCCTAAAATTAACTACAGAGAGAGACACCTTGAAAGTACCTATAGTCGTGATGTTCGCTAAAGCAACCTATTTTGGTTGGAAGAAAACAAATACCAGTAAGATTAACACATAACACTTGAGTGCTAAATAGTTATGGATGTTTGAGTCAAAAAGTAAAGCATATTATTTTTGGTTATGAGCCAAACTAACATGGACACATGGAGAGAACACATCCCAATGACCCCTGGTCATCAGGCAGACCTGGGCAAAATTGTGACTGAGGATATGTGAGGTGCTTTATGAATCTGCACGAGTCTCTATCCTGAAAATATATTTAAATAATGGTGTTTTCACGTAAGCTTATATAAGCAGGACTGTTTTTGATGTAGATGACTCAGAAGGCATAAAGCATACATACATTTAAATCTCATGTTTAAATTTTACTTCCTTGCCTCTCTCACACATTAAAACTTTATCTGTTAGTCCCAGGTTTTTCAAGCATCTTTAACTGCTAATTTGACTCTGCCTTCCTACAAAGAGTTTCTCCAAGTTACTCCACAACATTCATGTGAGAACAGCAGACCTAGTACTTATATAGTCACTGTGGCTGACTCTAAAAGAACGTGCCAAACTTATTTATTGCTTCAAGCTTGGTGCCATGTGTAGTTATTCACTCACACTTCATATGAAAAGTAAGTGTTTTTAGATGTCAGTGTGATTTGGATGTGGGCTGTGAGCTTCACATTTTTTTTTTATAAGCACCAAATATTTACATACTCATGCATATGCTGGGAAGATATTACTGTGGTGATCAGTGTTTTAATAAATACAATGATGGAGACTGGTAGTAAAACTTGAAGTTAATTATTTAATGGTAGTAATCATATTTACATGAAGCTACTATTTTATTAGCCTGCTAACCTCACTGATGTTGACAGCACTATGTGTTCTATATAATGTGTTCATGCATAATGAAATTCTAGGTTTTATTAGCTAATAGCATTTTTTATATATTTTCTTGTGTGCATATGATCTTCTTTTCCCTGTCAGGACAGCACTATGTGTTCTAATTCTGCAGAGCATTCTTTTATATATTTTATATTTTCTTGTGTGCATATGATCTTCTTTTCCCTGTCAAGTCTTGATACTTTTTTTCTGGAAGAACCTAATTTCTCCTCACCTATCTCATGTTATCTTTATTTTATACATGAAAATCTATTCAACCACTCATTTAACTTGTAAATGTAAGTGAATCTCTATGCAGGGAAAAAAACATGTACTGTACAAGACACTGACAGAAATAAATTCTATGTGCATTCTTTGCAAAAATCAAAACCTCCTTTTTAAATCCCCACATGCTGAGAATAGAAGGTGCTTACTGATGAGAAAGTGATATGGCATTACAATGCAGTGAGTCACTGTTGTGCACTGAGGCTTTGCCTTTTGCTCACTGTGCTTTTGCAGAATTAACTATAATATGTCAGGGCCTGGTGTTGCATTTCCTTTATGTAAGCATTGTAAGGTTATCTGTTATTGATTGGAGGATCTGAGCTGTGAGAGAGAAAGAGATTGAACGGGTGATGCAGCAAGACAGTACATACATGTACAGTAAAGGCTAATCATCAAGATGTGAAGCAAGGTTAATTAGCTACATTTTCTTTCTTTACAGGCTTATTCAGGGTTCTAACTGGATATAAAAGGATTGCTCCATTATTGCTGCTTTTCGAATTTTTTTCATGGCTCAAGGCAGTTACATCTTGAGAAATGTGTCAGGTAACTATCACAATTACTTTTGCAGCAACTTAAAAGCTCATTTTTGCTTGATGTGGATTTCATAAGTGGTACATTTTTCTGTGTGTAATGCAAAGAATATGTTAAGTCTTATGTTTATAGTGGTTATAATGGAATTTGAAAGATAGCAAAGAAGGGAATATCTCCATAAACTTAAACACACAAGTGTTCAATACTCACAGTTTAAATTCATTTCTTGATTTTGTTGTGCAATATATTTGATAAAAGTAAAAGATTTCTGTTCTGTTTTCTGTCTTTTGTGTGTGCTCACTGGCTGAAATATTTGGAAGATGTCTGTGGTTAAGAAAACCTGCCAAGACTATGGTCAAGCATTTAGAGGGAAAGTTTCAGAGTAATTATAGAGTGGGTCCAGTCTATGTAGAGAGACGTACCATTTGGAGAGAAGTGACTGCTGAAAACAGAGTGTCTACACAATTGGTAAATCCTCCCCTGTCCCTCCTCTTCTTGTGGGACAGGCTCCGAGAGGTTATAGTCAAAAACATTCTGAGGTGATAGAATGAAGAGTCTTGACTCTCGAATAGAAACAATCTCTGATCGGCATCTTATACTGAGGTAAGGAAAGAAAAACAAAACTGTAAGGGCATAGCATGTAGTGGTTTTTGTCTATACAATTTTTATCATGTTGTCAGTTAAGAACAGTTTAAATTTTCTGTATTGTTGGTTTGCTGTTGTGAGTTTAATGTCTAGTTTTATAGTCTCTTAAATCTAAGCTTGCTTGGGGGAGGGGCGGTGGTTATTATTTTCTATCAGATGCAATTTGGCAGACATATGGAGACATTCTAACGTAATGTTTTTTTCCCACTTCCAGCCCAGTGTTTGAAGTGTTTTTTACTACTACTAATAATAATAGTAATAACCTATGGCTATTCCACTGTTAATCTAACAGGTCAAAGCACTGAAGAGTGTATTCCTAACTACCTGGGAACTGACTACAGTTATCAGTCAGACGTGGACTATCTCAAGTGTATGGACAATTTCAAAAACAGCACAACCATTAAGCGTCTAAGCCTTAAGAGGAGGCCCAAAGTGGCCATCAATGTGGAAAAATCACAAAGTGGTGTTTCATCCACCCAGTGGCATTCTGCAGAATCTTTGTCATCATCTAGCAGTGATGATACAAGACTACTGGGTATGTCTTCTACAACCAGAGGTCGACCTCCTCTTCCTCCACCACATGGTTCCTCACTGGATAACAAACCTTCCAGAAATGAAGGTCAAACAATGTCTCATATACTTAGCGAGCCAAAGCCTCAGCCTGCTGCAAGACATCTTGCTTTACAAAGACAAAGCCCCATAGTAGAAAACACCATTGTGGAGACCCATAAACAATCTGATCAGGATGCAACAAACCAGACTCCGCCTCAGCCCCATCCTCGACGACGACTGGCCAGTTTTGGAGGGGTAAGCTCCCCTGGGTCGCTCTCCCCCTTCACTGGTCTGGGAGCATATAATCACAACAACAATGGCAACAAGCCTACTGGCACAGGAAGTGATGGGCATGTCCACCTTACCTCGTCCCTGGGAACTAGAGGAAGCACAGGATGCCTTAGGCTAAGCCCACAGAGCTCTGGTAGAACCACCCCTGTTGCAAGTCTTGGCCCCATGCACTTGCAACATGTCCGTGACCAGATGGTGGTAGCCCTGCAGAGGCTGAAGGAGCTGGAGGAGCAGGTAAAAATCATCCCTATCCTCCAGGTAAAAATTTCCGTCCTTCAGGAGGAAAAGAGGCAACTCGTGTCTCAGCAGAGGAACCAGAGTGAAGGCGAGGACAGGAATGATGTGATGTCAAAGAGAACATATAGCATGGAAAGGTCCGACATTGAGAGCAAGGTAAATACCAAGGAAGGGCTTGAGGGCATATTGAGAAGTGACTGCACTGAACTTAGGGAATACAGGAAACTGACTGATGAGATATTGGCATTGAAAAGGACCATTAAGGGTGGACATTTGCATGGAAAAAGCTATAGCTCGCTGCATGACAAGACTATCACATCAGTTGCAGATGGAACTGATAAAGATACAGATATAACCTTGTTTAAGCCTTCAAAAGAAAATAAATATGTGTACACCGATCAAGTAGAGATGAGGTCCATTGCAACAGAAATGTCTGATTTTAATCCTGGAATTTTTACAGAACGGGAAGCAGAGCTTGATGCCCAACAATTAATTATTGGTGCCTTGAAGGAGAAAATTTGTCATTTAGAGGCAGAGTTGAAAGAATCAGCTCTTCAGACAGAAATGAGCCGTCTAAAACTTGAGCTTCAGGCTGCAGGAGCTAGGAACCGAGCTGATAAAGCCTCTTTTGCTAGGCCAACCACTGTGAGCACTGGCACTGATGTGGGGCCTCACACCACAAACCAGGGAGTGGGTAATCACACAGAGCTCAGAGATGCCAGCACAGGGGAGACAACAGAGGTGACGTCTGTGGGAGTATCTTGTTGTAGGCCTGAGCTAAAGAGTGTTTGCGTAGGACCAGATGTACCCATGAGCCACTGGGATGTCAGGGAGCGAGTGAAGACTATGGAAAAGGGTGTGGGGATCCAAGTTTTTACACAGACACAAGGAGTTGGGGTGGAGATAAAGTTATGTGATGCAGAAACCAACACCGAGGTACCAGTGGAGAATCTAGGATCTAAGAAAGGAAAGATTAAGTATAAATCAGTGGCTTGTGGGGACTGTTCTATTGATGTGATCATCTATGAAGCAAATGAAATGGTTTCTCAAGGTGTTGCCACAGATCAAGTCAGAGGAGTGGATCTGGGAATCATGGCATCACCCCAGACAGCTTCCCAGCGTACCAACACTGTATCCAGTTCAGTTTCTCGGTTTACCAATACCAAGCATGCCTTCAACACAGACTCCAGCACTAATACTGTCCTAAGCACCCAACACAAGCACACCAACACCACTCAGAGTTTTACTAGAACAGTGTCAGTGGGCAACAATATCAAGGACATCAGATGCAACCCAGAAACCTCCACAATTGGTGTAGGAACAGCAAATCTACAAGGAAATGCCTTAAAACAAACACCAGGGACAGTCACCAAGGTTACTCGAGACACTGGTGTTGGATTTACAAACATTAATGATAATTTCCTGGTTGGACTGAAAACCCGAAATATGGCCTCTGGACCATCCCATCTGCCTGACCCCATCAAAACAAGGAGCATCGGTGTAGGGGAAGGGAGGGTACAGGATTTGTCAGTTTCTTCTGGTAAACCTGAACTGATGTTTCAGAACTCGTCACAGTCACAGTGGGACCCCGAACTGAACCATTACATAGAAAAGATGCACAGGCTCCTCGGAGAACATGGGGACCTGCTCACGGAGGACTACACTCCGCAGAGGGAAAGGTTTGTCCAGCAGCACAGTAACCAAGGAAGTGCTAGCTCCAAGCTGCTCTGCAGTGACAAAGCTGGAACACAAGGAGGAACAGAAGTCCATCCTTTAGATTCTCAGCCACCAGGTAATACTGTATGGATTTGGTTAAAGATATCCTGTGGAGTATCCTTGTAACAGAACATAACATATAACTCACCAAAAAGCATTGTGTGAGTTACTGAGCCCTGGCAAATATGTTAAATGTATTTTCTTTTAAAATGTGGTGGTTATCTGTGGTGCTTACATCAGCGTTTACATTGGCAAGCAGTCTTCTCCATTTCCCTTTGTTTGCTGGCACAGTGCTACATTTATTAGCATCTTACTGTACCACCACCAGCTCTTGGCCAGTGGAACAGCGTGAAGCCAATGTACACCAAATAGCTTGCTAAACCTTTATATTATTGGACTCTACAATCAGCAGGAATGTGTATCTCATCCTCCACATGCTAACAAACAAAATGGGCATCCAATGATCAAAGCATTGTTCCATTGTGTCACTAGTGGTAAAAAACTTCACCAGGTACCTTTTTAATTAATTTTAATTTAATGTCTGTAATGCCATGCTGTTACTAATCAAAAACCTCACTAACATTCTCTTTGTTGTAGTCATCAGAGAGTTTCAGTCCCCATCTCAGCTTTCAGTTGTTTCCTCTAAGTGTGACAAAGCAAACTCCAGGAATCTGCCAACAGGGTGGCAATGATTCGGAGGTGAAAAGACTGATACAGATGTTAGAACAACAGACTCTGCAAGGTAAACATGCAATATGTTATTAAGTTAATTTTCATGAGAAGTAGGTGGGTAAGAATACTGTCTCTGCATAGTAGAGTTTAAAAATATTTTATTTCCAGACCACTCCCAAGGCCCAGTTTAAACTTGTGTGGGGTTTAGAGGAAGTGGCTGCCTTTGGCTTGGCAAGTCTAGTTTTTGAGGGATATACTTGCAATGTTTGGAATGATATCTGGTTTTCGGAGGCGCCTCCTACCACATACAAGTTTTGTGGCTGAGGGTCTAAAATTGAATGGCTTCACAGGAAAAGCTGGTGTCAGAGAGATCTCTCCCTTTTAAAATGAGGCATTTGTGAGAATATATAAATCATCATTAATATACAGTATTTCTTACACATGTTGCAGCTGTTGCTGCAGGCAACACAATGCTACATTAATGAATTAAAGCTAAGAGTCTGAAGCATGTGCTGCATTATTGTTTCCAGACCGGTCAACTAATGCCGGTGTCCTGGGACCTGTAATGAAGAAACAGAATGGTGACCAAGGCTGTAGCAGCAACAGGAAGAGCATGAAGTTTATGAGGGTGACCACTGGGTAATCAATCATTCAGTCAATAATGTCTCAACAATAATTTCACAACTAGACTCTAGATTTATTCAGTGTATTAACTCTTGTGTTTTTTCCTCAGATTGGACCCTGTGTCATCCTTTGAGCACTCTGCTGGTGAGAGGGCTCTCTCTGACGAAGTGGAAAGGAGAGGAAACAAAAAATTAAAGGAAGCTTCTCAAGATGGAACACAAGCAAGGAAGGGCAAAGGTGGCTCCAACAAGGGATCGAAAGGGTCTTCAAAATCACACACACAACAGAGGTAATGTAGGAGTCCAGAGGGTTTTAATGCCACAAAATCTCAGTTGAAGATTACTGCATTAAAAGGCCTCATGCATCAATCTTGATGTTTTACTATGTGAGTCTGACGCTGGAGGGAGTAACCTGGAGCATTTTATTCCGTTCAGGTGTAAGTTAAGTGAAAAGATGTTTTCTGCTTGTCAAGCCTTAAAGATGCACCTGAGTGATGAGAAGGCTTTATCCAGCAGGGAATTGGTATGTTTTGTTCACTATATTCAGTGTGAGAGCCTTTGAACGTGTGTGTGTGTGTGTGTGTGTACTTGTGTGCACGTTTAATGGTATGTCAGTCGATGTGTGTGGAGGAATGCTGAAGCAGGGTGTGTTCATGTATGTCATTGAAAAAGAAACGACTTTGGCATTGGATAGAAAAAGCACAGGAATGTGTCGGCTCTGTAATTTTCTGTCGTATTTTCCTTAAACTTGAAAACAGTGATATATCTAAGTGAAACTCTTCTTGCTTTCATGATCATTTGGTAATCTGATGAAGAGAAGGATAGTTTAAAATAAGTTCATTGAAAATGAAAATCAAAACAATTTATTTAATGAAACTTGAGATACTACCACAACTCAGCATTAAATGAAGTTAATCCATAAATGGATTAAATGAGAACAGCTTCCTACGCCTTTACCTTTATGATGTTGTTTTGGAGATTTTAACCGGACGTTGCTTTGTTCTGCTCTTTGTCCGTGTTCTATCATTCATATCCCTGTAATTACAAAATTTTGCAGTAGTAGTTGGAATTGCTGCACACTGAATTATAGCAGGTTGCAGGGCTTTATTAGAATGCTTAAAAATTTTTTTTTTCTTATGTGTATACACATTTTTGCTTTTTTTTGTCCTTTTGCAGCACGACTGTCTGCAAACACTCCAGCAGGAGTGGTTCTCTGTGTCCAGCCAGAAGTCAGCTTCACCTGACACAATGGGGGACTACTTGTCTACATTTCGGGTCATTTCGCCCTCAGTATTGCAACATGTAACAAATATGGCTGATGGCAATGGAAACACAGCTCTGCACTACAGCGTGTCTCACTCCAACTTTGGCATTGTCAAGAAATTGCTTGATGCAGGTACATTAATACTCAAAGGGCAATTAGAGATCATCATGTATTCTTTCTGACTTTTTCATCTTTCTAAGCTTATTTTACTGCTGCATAACTATCCAAACTGGATGTTTTTTATTGTCAAAGCTGTTATGATAAAATAATTGCCCTTCTGTTCTATGAAAGTAGTTGTTAAAATGCTTCATTCATTGATCCTCATGAATTAGAAATCCACTTTTTAAATTTACAGTGAACTGTTCATGTGGTCAGGGCTACAGGAGATCACAAGTTACAGAAATACAGTAATATAATCCAGGGCCAGGTCCTTCACAGGCTTTAATCAACAATAAACTGAACAAATAAACACTAAATAAGAGTCCAGATGGAGGAGATAAAGTACTCATATTTGCTTCAACAGTAAACGCATTGGTTTAGGTTAATAAAAGTAATCAGCAAAACAGTAAACAATTCTATCATCCATGTAGAAATTTATGAGCGTTAAAGCATGAAGACTTTGGTTGAATATCACCTGTCCCTAAAAGAAAAGCTTGACTACATCTAAAACCTCCTTATACTCTATATCTGAAAATTACAAAATAAAAAAAATTGACCCGTTTGAAAGAGCGAGTCTGGGCAGTTTGATGTTCCACATGATGCGCAGAGTGAGTTTAACTCTCACAAAATACATGCTTTTAAAAACTTTTAATTGCACAGCAGCAACGAAGCCACAGTTATGTGGTGACTTTTGAGCAAGGCTCAAATGTGTTTGTGTCATTGCTGCAGTGACTGTACAAAACAAATAAACTTTGTGTAGGGCCATTTCATTTGATATTTTTCTTAGAAAAGGCCTATTGTGTAATCTTACAGTATGAATATATATTCTTGCTGCAGTCAGTGTAAGATGGTTGACTTTGCAAGCCCCACCAATTAAGAAATGAAAATATTACTATCTTTTTTTCTGACATCTTTCTTATTTTCTTTTCTTCGGGCTGACTGATCACCATCACTCCAGAGGTGTGCAACGTGAATCAACAGAATAAAGCAGGCTACACGTCCATTATGCTGGCTGCACTCGCAGCTGTAGAAAGTCCAGAGGACATGAGAGTTGTGGAGCAGCTCTTCACAAAGGGAGACGTCAATGCCAAGGCCAGCCAGGTCAGTCTGTTCCCAGATAATTGTAGTAAGTAAAATGTCCTGTTGTTTGTCTAAAATGTGTGCAACAGTCTAGCTGTGAGTACTACTAAAACTGCTTGTTGTTGATTCCTTAATACTAGAAATGAATTATATTTGTAGTTCAAATCTGATGTTTGATTGTCAAAGAAAGTTTGGCCCATTACATCAACAAATGTGAGCCACCTAACCAGCTGTAAGCATTGTATGGTGATAGATCAATAAAAATCAGTATTTTGCTTATTTGTATATTTTCTGTCACTGTAGTGTAAATTTTGTTTCAACTCTCAGGGTCATTCACAATCATTCAATTCCAGATGTGGGTATTACTACAAATCATTTCATTTAGGACTGAATATGGAGTCTTACTCCAGAAAAAAAAAAAAAAAGTTCTTTAGGAACTACAGAATATGATACTATGATACTGATTTTTTCAGTTTCTTAATTTACTCTGAAGTTTCCTGGAAATAATTATCTACAGTAATTTGCTACTAATCATAGAAAAATATTTAGAGAGGAATTTCCTTTTTAAGATCTCCATTTAAGCACAAGTTGATATTCATTCATTATTTATTTCCTGTTGGAAACTTTATTCTTCATAAATGTTAAATTGTATACTTGCCTGTAGCAGCATTTCATGTTTGCATGTTCGCCTGACCTGTGTATTGACAAAAATGACGCCATTGGAAGTTTACATAAACACAAATAAAAACTGTATCTTTAGTTCTTAGTTCTTTCCAGGAAAAAAAATGATCATCAAGAATTTTAAGAACTATAAAATAAAATGTTACTGTATTTGTTTGAGGGTGCATGTGCTGTATATGCATATCTTCAGTGAGAAAGGAATGAAGAAAGTTTGATCTGTTGGATTTCACAAACAAGCTATGATTCTATATTCGAAATGGTTGAGATGTGTGGACTCATTAACCCTGTTTTCTGATTTTGACCCCTGCCTTCTGTCACCCAGGCAGGTCAGACAGCTCTGATGCTGGCTGTGAGCCATGGTAGGATGGACATGGTGCAGGCTCTCCTGGCACAGGGGGCAGAGGTCAACCTCCAGGATGACGAGGGCTCCACGGCGCTGATGTGCGCAAGCGAGCACGGCCATGCTGACATTGTTAAACTACTGCTGGCACAGCCAGACTGTGATGCCACCCTGACTGACAGTGTATGTGAGTCATTGCTGCCACTCTGTGAGCCTGGTGGCTTCAAACTGTGAAGCTCAAGCACTCCAATTTGTCTCACATATTAGACAACTTCCATTAAATGTGTCCAGGAAATAAAGGGTTAGAAGTGGTATGGAATCTGTAATCTATAATAAATATTTCATAATGTATATGATTTTGTGTTTTTACAGGATGAAAGCACAGCCCTCTCCATTGCACTGGAGGCAGGACATAATGACATTGCAGTGCTCCTTTATGCACATGCCAACTTCTCCAAAGGACAGACAGGGGTATGTGGGTCAATTTCACACTAACACTTAAACTAAGTATGTATGTGGCTAGTTTCTTTTTTTTGGAGGGGGGTGGGGGGTTAAACCTTTTTATTGTGTGTCCCTGAGTATGTGTTTCTGTATCCTCACAGGCAGCCGCCCGCCACAGTGGCAAGTCTCTCTCCTCCTCTGGTGGTAGAAATATCTCTGAATGAGGTAATACCCAAAGCCCAGATGGATGCTGGTTGAATCGTATTTATGAGGTGATTCAAAGCCTGCATAACAAAAGGAGGGGACTTTATTAGCATGTTTGAAACTTGTAGTTGGATACCAAGATAGTCAGAGTGATTCTTTTCAACAATTGAGTTATTATTATTTTATTATTCTCCCGTCATAATGCATTGTGTGTATTATGTTCTAACTCGGCAGGTAATATATGCATGGCAGATTATGTTTATAAGAGATAATAGATAAAATTGTATCCTGCAGTCATCTACAATATACAATTACTTCTTTGTTTCTTTTTTTTATTGTCTTTTTTGTAAATGATATGATATTTAAAATTGCAAAGGAAAATACAGTACAGCATATTGTATGGTAGCAAAGCCAAAGATGGGATGAAACATGTAAATAATAAGAAAAATCGATAATAAATAGCTACATATAGAAGAAGAATAAGTTTAAGTCTTGTCTTCTAGTCAGTTTTTCTAGAAAAAAAGATTACACTTTTACCTGTATCTGTACTACTAGAATTGTGAAGCATGGTATATATATGTTAAATATACTAGTATATAGACATTTATATAATTTTGTTTTACACACCCAAGCTTCATGCAGTTACACACAAATGCAGCGCTTCTGTGTCTGAGATTCATGGGGGTATTGTTATTGATGACACATACTGTGAATGAGTATTTCAACATTTCGAAACGTGTTTTTGCTTTCTCACCGAGAATTAGATAAGAAAATCGACACCATTCTCATATTTTGTCTGTTAGACATGAATTTTTTTTTTGTTTGTTGTTTGTTTGTTTTTTTTTTGACAAATTAATTAATGTTAATTAATGAGCTTTGGGAATGCTATTGAGCAGTTTTTTTCCCCTTTGGACAAGGCCAGACTAGTTTTTTCCTCCTGTTTTTCAGTCTAAGCCAAACCAATCAGCTGCTGGCTGCTTGATATTTAACTGACAGAGTGGTATCAATCTTTTCATCTAACTCTTGGCAAGAAAGTGAATAAGCGTAGCTCCCAAAATGTCAAACTACTCCTGTAAGTAGTGTCTGCATTATAATGGATAGTTTTGACACTGGTGAAGGTTGGACGGCCCAATGTTTTCTCTTCTGTGAATAAACTTTTTATTAATAACTGCAGTGCTCTTCTGTCAAAGGTATTAATTGATTAATATTCCTTTCAATTTAATGTAAAACGTAATATCTAAAATCTTACAAGTACATTAGTTATTGTGTTATACATTTACAGTATATTTTTTAGTTATTGCACATTTAATTTGAGTCACATGAAGGGATATTATTCAAATTTGTGTTTTTTTTTTTATTCAACATTTTTCAGTTTCAGCAAGTTTCAGTGGGTGTCTTGAATGCATGTTTTCTCACATTTCTCTTATTACCAGGTTGAAAACCCCTGGCTCAGCCAGTGGGTCATCAACACTTCTTTCCCCTATTTTCAGTTTGACAGACCTGTTTGAGTCATCCCATGACACCCAGCTCTCTTTTCTTCTCAAAGACAGAAACTACTTGCCTCCCTCCACCTCCCCAGGTACTGTCCCCTGTATCCATCCGACCCCACATGTTTGACATGTTATTATTTTCAGTGAGCTTTCATTGACTATTTCTCAGGGATAGGGCAGCAAGATGTTTTAAATTTTACACATCTTTTCAGAAGAGAGATATTAACAACTTATTGGCTTATTTTTAGTTATCTTGGTGGCCTGGCAGTGTAAATCATAGCCTGGATTACTGATCATCCACGCTTGCCACACTGCAAATTAAAACAGAATTTCAGCTTTGAGTAAGCAAATTTATCAAACAGTAGAAATAACCTGCACCCTGGTACAGCTGAGGCTGTCGTTAATGAATATTCCACAGGACCTAGAGAAGAGAAGAAGAGAAAAGAGAGCTTGTGATGTTGGCATTAAAAGTGGGACAATAATTCAGTCCTGTGTCAGCCCTGCAACAGAGAGACTGTCATTGTTTAATTTTACATAAGAACACTGGTGGTGAATGAATATGTGATAGGGTATAAATCATATGAAGTGTTTTCTCTGCATTTCTTTACGCATTTGCAAAAGTTTACATCCTAAAGGTATTTCAGACGAGTACAACAGCAGTGTCCCTGTGCTTTTCTTTACTCCATTTACCCAGATAATTGAGATTTTATCTACTTGAAAATACTTTAAAAGTGGTGCCTGGGTGTAGAAAATCGAGGGTAGATGTATAAAATTATGTTGTCACCCCCCGGCTTGTCAGTCTGTCCCATTACTGAGAGCTTGTGCATGTGTGACTGAGAGCACTCTGAGTCATTTCCCAGCAACAGCAATAAAATACAATGATATACAAGGTCCACCATCAAAATTTGCAGTTGCCATGGTAACAGTCAGCGGTTTTGAGCAAGTAGTTCTTGGGAGCATAGTACTGAAATGATATCTCTATTTCACTGGGGTTAGCTAATCCAGTCACTTCACACTGCCCTCACTCCTTTAGTAGAAACTTCACCACACCTTATTACCCATTACAGTATACTGTCATATAAGCCGTCTTCAAAAGCTAAACAATAATGAGGGCCTCGTTCTCATTTTCTGAAAACAATAATGAATGTCATCTGAAAACGGTATGCAAGGAAAGTCAGCAGTCCTAATTTCATTAAGATTAGTCGCCCTGCACACTGAGCCAGGAAATACCAACAAATAGTGTTGTTTCAGTGTGTGTAGTATTCCTGTTTACAGTACAGTGTGTTGCATGTTCTTGATGTCTACATGATTCATTTACTGGCTAATGATTTATTGTTTCAAGCCACCCTGTCTTGCACCCTGTCTGTGTGTGTATGTGAGGGTTCCTGCGGTCAAATATTTATCTAATTCCTCTACATTTGCCTCTGTAAACAGTAAATACAAGACACAGTGCATCCTATCATATCCCATTACAGTTTATTCCTATATTAGAGACGAGCTTATGTTAAATTGCTACTTTTGTCTTCGCAGTATGCATATCTGCTCTGTAAATGGCATGTTGTGTGTTCTCCTTTTAAGGAAAAATCCCCCTGACTTTGAATTAATTCACTAAAATACCATTTGTTCTCCATCTACATAGATAGAGGTCCTCTGCTGCTGCACATTAAACAGCACATTCAAATGTCAGTTCAGTCCATTCAAGTGCTGGTCCTCACTCCTTAATACTACTGTTTATAACAAACTGTCTGCCCATGTCTTGTAGGCTACATTGCTGTCTTATGTACTAAATGTACAATCAAACACTGACACACCCAATCCAGCGAGTGAATAGAAAAGGAATATTTCTCTTTTTCTCCTTTTGTTAAAGAAATGAAATGTGTGTGTGTGTGTGTGGGAGGGGGATGAGATGACTAAATGTGACTTCAGTTGGACTTTAAGTCATCTCATATGTTAGACAACAAAATAAAGAACAATCTAGTAATGACGTGTATCGTGGTGAATGGAGAGCCTATATTCAATTTTGGTTATAAAGAAATACTAAAGATCTGAATAAAAGGTTTTAGATGGTTTAAAATACAGGGCTCCATCTGTTTAATATGGCGATACAGTATATTTAACCAGTTTGCTAAAGGCATTTTATTTTAGTATAAAGCCATATCGTATAGCTACAGTAAGGCTGTAGTATTAAGAAATGTAAAAGTTAAGTATGACAAATGGCCTTGTCCAGCTGCTATATGACCGACTTAGGTCTGCTGTGGATCGCTTGTTCAACTTCATGTGCATCACGATTTCTCTCTGGTTCCACTGAATTCCAGTCAGAGCCACACAAGTCTCCACATGGTACAAAAAGGCATGGTTTTGTCATTATGTGTTTGACCTTATTTGAAGGACATGCAACAGGAACTTGTATTTCCATCCTGTGTATTCTTAATTTCCTGTGGTGTTAGGTCTGACATTGTGTGCTGTTTTCCTGCAGCATTTTGCACATGTTGGGGAAAGAAACACTTAATTGAATCACAGAAACCAGATGTGTTTGAATATGAGCTTAAACTAGAAAAAATCCACTGTTATTACTGCAGTTGTTATAGCTCAGCAGCTCAGTCTTGCAGATGCAGAGATATTTCTCCTTGCTGTGTTGGCACAAAAATTAAGTGTAATCTGAGTCAATATTATTGCATTAATCACCCTGCTGGAATTCTGGGGGCTGAAAGCACAAATTCAAAGGAAGAAGGCTCATCTGTGTGTGTGTGTGTGTGTGTGAAATACATACATATATATAAAAGCAGCAGCTATGAGCAAATGGTCAATGTTTATTATTTGGCATTTGGATACACCAGAATCCATCAGTCAACTTGGCTCCTCATATAAACAGTATCAGGTCACGGGAATTGCTGGGTAATGTGTCCCTGCAGAGTTGTATGTTTTTCATACTTTCATACTTTTGTACTTACACTTCCACGTTTTGAGTGCATTCTCACTGACAAAGATGACAAAATGCAGTGCACTTTACACCCTAACAGTGCACTCATAATGCTTAAAATGCTGAGTGTGAAACACTTCTCACGTTCAGTGGTCACCATCTTGACCACATAGTGGAAGGGGGGCTGACCACCAACCTATGGAAATTGCTGCCATGGCTGCAGTGGTTGCAGGCTACATGAACTTTGACTTAACCCACTATTGCAGTGCAACAAAATCCATTTCTGATCAATTGTGATGCGAGAAATAAGCAATCAATTTGATGAATCTTCACTCATAAAGCCTAATTTAAAAAATGGTTCTGGTTCATGTGTATGACATTTGCCACTGCTTTCTTTGCCGTGCTGCTTGTGGGGGAGACCATGAACATATCGGTGTTCAAATGTACATTTTTATTAGCCTATTTGATAATTTGAAGGTCAAATGATGTGATCATCACATCAACAACGTGCACAAAGGCAACATAAGTACATACTTAGTGTACTTAGATCTGGTGCAATATTCCTCTTTCCAAACACAACATGGTCGAAAGGGGTTTGGAACTGTTACTAGAAATGCATCAGGAACCTCTGCTTGGTGGTGCCCTTTATATAGAGTGTGTGTACATGTATACATTTCTGCCCCTCAGATGGCCTGGATCCACCACTGGTCGGTCTGATGCCATAATGAAGTAGCCTGTAATCTCGGTCTGGCTCCTTTTTGTATCCAAGTGCGCAACACACCTGGCACAAAGTCCACTTAAGAGCTCATTTCCTTTAAAAAAAAAAAAAAAAAAAAAACGACAGCACGATTATAACCCAGTCGGTTCACAGCGGTACACTTCAGTGACAAATTAACTACAAAGCCACTTCTCAAAAACAAACAAGCCGACCTCCAGCCTGTTTGGGCGGACGCTGCTGTGTGTGTCTGTCTGTGTGTGTGGGGGGGGTCCTTGCTTAGACGTGCGAGCGATCAACTTGCGCAACAAGGAAGACGTGATCCAGTTGTTGGTGTGGGTGTGTGTGGGGGGGGTTGGTGGGTTGGATTACAGAACGGCCCAAAACTTTGGCAGTCTCGCGCGCCACGTGCACAGCTGTTGTGTTCACTGTCGCTGGTTGACATGCACACCGACATGAAGCAGGAGGAGCACCCAGCGGGCTCCAACATGGAGAGGAGCAAATGGCTTTCTCTGAACTTTCGGAGGCTCTGTTGACGTGCCTGGGCGTTACAAATGCTAGAGGAGGGACGGGGTGGTGCATTTTCAAATATTATATGTTCGAGCAGACGTGACCCACCCAGCACAAGGCGCTGTGCACAAACTGCGCTCTCGCCGCGGTGACCCGGGACGGTCCGTCCACTGCTGCAGGCTGCGTGTCTGTGCGCCACACATCACTGCGCTTGGTCGACACTAAAATGGAAACGCTCCCTCTCCGAAATGCATACCAAAAAAAAAAAAACTCAAATAAATAAAGAAACATATTAAATAAATAAATAACAATTTTAAAAAAATGGACCCGATAACTTTAACAGCAGGGTAGGAAGAGAGAGAGAGAGAGAGGGGAAGAAAAAAAAAAAAAAGCTCGTCTGGCAGCAGTCGATATTAAAAACATGCAGAGGGAGACAAGCTCGGGGCCTTCCAGAGTCAGGAAAAAGACTTCGGAGAGCCGCAGACAGGAGATGGGTATGGCATTTCTATTTTCCCCCAGCCCATTGATTTGTATATGAAAACATAGCGCTTTTATTCTCCCCCCTTCTGGGCTCTGCTTCTGAGTGATCAGCTGATGAAGAGACTAGCAGCTCGCCGCTATGCTGGCTTGCTAATTCTCTCCCCCACAGCTGCAGCCGATCCTGATAGCCAGCCTGCAGATTGCACCCAGGTAAATATCCTCCTCCATGTCTTTCTTCTCGGGGCTTCGAGGATTCAGCCGGGCTACATCGCATGGGAAAGAGAGGAAGAGATGGATAAAATGTGTGTGTGTGTAATGTGTGTGTGTGTGTGTGTGTGTGTGGGTGCGCGCGTCAGGGAAAGAGAGCGAGTGTGTGTGTGCGCGCATTCGTGTCCGTCTATGTCTGTGCGTGTATGTGTGTGTGTGTGTGCGTGCAGGAGAGGAGAGGAGAGGAGAGGGGAAGGGATGGGAAGGAGGAAAAAAGAAAAAGGGGGAAGGGGGGGGCTTGGATTGGATTGAGCGCGCGTGTAGGTGTGTGTTGTAACAGATGAGAGGGAATCTTTGCCAGATTAGTGAGGGAAGAGGCAGGCTTGTTAGGAGATAGCGCGGGCACGGAGAGCATCACACACACACACACACACACCGACACCCTTTTTCCTCCCCGCTCACACGCGCCGCAGTCAATCAGGCGGCTCTCAAGCTGCGTTGTACATCTTTGAGGATTACCCTCCATCCCTCCAGTATGCCGCTGGAGCGATGGCAGCCCCTCAGAGAGAGAGAGAGAGAGAGAGAGAGAGAGAGAGCGGCGAGGTTTTCAAAACCCACATTTGAGCCGAGCGATGATGAGCAGGATTTCTGTTGTTACCTATCCAGTGCTGTTGTCTCCTCTAACTCAATTATCTGCCATGTCTTTTTGTTTGGAAGTGGAGGCACGCGTTTATTATTATTATTATTATTATTATTATTATTATTATTACATTTTTTTAAGCAGCATTTATCACCATCACTCCTCTTTTAGTCTGTTTTTCTGAGGCTTGGTTCTGTTAGTATTGTTTCTCAGTAATAATTCTGCATGCTTCCTCTGACCAGTGTGTGCAAAAAAAAGGGAAAAAAAGCAACATCTCAGCATGCTTTTTTTTTTTTTGTTGTCTGTCCTTGAGAAATACATTGTCACAAGCGCATGCTCTATTATATGATCTGAATGCTGCTGCTGTGTGTGTGTGTGCGTGTGTGTCTGTGTGTGTATGTGTGTGTGTGAGCATGTATGATTGATGCATCGATATTCTGTTCGGATTGGACAGCATGCCCTCTCTATTTCCTCCCTCTTCTCTTCAGCCGGGCTGCTGCTGCTGCTGCTCGAGCTGCTCTTGCTGCATGCATACTCACGTTTCTGGCCTCTAATTGCCTTTGTGAAAAATACAGTGGTTGCAGCAGGTATTCGAAAGGGAGCGACGAAATGGTCGAAAATAACTCGGCATGCAGCAGGCACCCATGTCGAGCACCTAAAATTCCTCATTTGCGTGCACGAACCAGAAACACACGGGTTAATATTTGTTGCATTAATAGCTTATCTTTTTTTTTAGACTCTGTGCTTTAGCACAACATGGCTCCCTCAAATTTATTCACATTCATTGTGCATTTTAAAAAAAAACTCTGCCTCCCTCTCGATAATCATCTGACATCAAAGCCTCCAGATAAAATAATCTGTCCTAAATTTGCAGAGACAGCGCAGCAGTTGGGTCGCTCCAGTACATGCAAATTCGGATGCCATTGTAATAAATAAATAAAGCTGCTTTCATTTGAATAGAAAACCATACTCTGTAATTCTCAATGCTTAAAGTCCAGCCAGCACTGCTAATTAGCAGGAGACTGTTGGTGCTGTAATACGGGGGTTTTAGGCTTACGCTCTATAGCTTGTTGTTTGAAGTGCTTCAGGTTTCTGTGTTTGTGGCAGACGAATGTGAGGAAACATACTGAGCGTGGCTGCATCTGAGCATCCTAACTGTCTCATGAAAGTCACAGGAAGAGCTCAGATGAATGAGAATGGAGGAGTTTTGAGTGGAAATCAGTTCCCCTTATGTCTTTGCATTCCCCAGTTGTTATTGTCCTTGTACTGTCGAGGTATGACCTGAACAACAAACAGAAGAACATGGCCGCCTTTGTGTGTACAATACGGCACTTGTTTTTTTACACCGCAATGTCTCATTCGCCTTATTCAAACCCAGACAAGTTTGTCTGAGTTTCTCAGACGTCCCCACTCATCGTTCCTTCTTCCCGCAGCCTGAGGCAGGAGCAAACGGTTCCCTGGAGGAGATGGAAGAGGACATCAGTCTGAAGAAGCGTAAAAGTGAACCTCAAGGGGAGAAGGAACTGCAGGCCGGGCAGGAAACTGGCGAAAAGGTCAAGAGGAAGCGAGGGCGCCCACCAGCTGAGAAACTGCCTCCAAATCCACCTCAGCTCACCAGAACACTGAGCACACTGGTAGACATGGTGATCAACTACAAGGACGGGTGAGGGCCTTCAGTTATTTGTGTCTTGACACTGAGATTCATCTATGAGGAAACATCTTTTAACAGTGATGTTTACAGGCACATGTGGTGCTTGTTACTAACTGTTATGAACATCAAATCACAACATAATGATCTCACTGTGCGAAGATGTCAAACTGCTGCTTACAAATGTGAATTTATTATTTCTTTGCCCCAAAACACTTAACAAAAGTACACTTTATTCACGCTCATATTCATTTTTTTTAAACCTTTAATCTCAACAAAACAGTATCTCAAACTATTTAATATTTAGTCACAGGCTGTACTTCATGCAAATTTCACCGCAGGAATATTTACACAGTCAGCATTTATTTGCACCAGACGTCCAATGTACCACACATGGCATACACACATATTTTTTGTTGTCTCGTGTCTCGGCATCACTCACGCCACCACCACTGATGTAGGCAATCGCACAGCCTCTGAAATTCACTTCACGTTCTGTCTGAGCACTTGCACAGTCCTATAGTTGTGCTGTAGACGCTTCATATATTCCACTCTTGCTAAATGCGTATTGGCTTGTTGGGCATTCTGACAATGCAAATAAAGTCTGTTCAAAACAGAGGGGGCTTTTCACACCATCAGAATGAACTGCGTATGTGCAGGAATAGAGATCAGAATGACATTTGTGTGGCTGTCACGTCGTTTAGGCTTTACAGCAGCTGACTGAGAACACGCGTCCACAACAACTCTGTCATCTTTTCTGTAGTTCAAACATCACTTCTCTTACCACGCGCTTTGGGATTGAGCCAAAACGTGCTAATTTCAGTAATATTTTACTATTCCTACATAACAATTCAAAAGTTGTACACGTCTTGTCTGAAATGATGAAGACGTACGTATATTGTTTGAATCAATTCTGCCAGGCAGTGCAACACCAATGTAGAAATCAGGTGGGAATTGTGGCAATGTTGTCATTTAAAGATAGGAGGCTATCTAACTGGTGAATGTGAAAAAAACAATATTTGATAGCTGCAGATAAGATGTGATTGAATCGTTATCTTGGAATAACAGCCTTAAAGGGAGAGAGCGACATAAATTTTAATTTGTTATCCCAAAATAATGAAATAAGTCACAATATTCAGTGTAAAAGACATTCTTACCAGCCTCTGCCATTCTGGGTCATATACACGTCACTCACATACCAAGTGTTGAGATCACGTGAACTATCGCACTGTGCTTCCAGGTTGGGTCGACAGATCAGTAAAGGCTTTGTGCAGCTTCCCTCCAAGAAAGAGGTACCTGAGTACTACGAGCTGATCCGAAAGCCCGTGGACTTCAGAAGGATCAGGGTACGTGTCTCCCCTCAGAACTCACATACAGTATCACTGTCATCTCATCTGCCGAAAGAATCTCAAATAAAGGGAGATGAAACGGGTAATACGTTAAAAGACGCATGACTGTCTCTGCTGAATATTCAAACACCTCTTTTAGTAAATGCTGTTTGAGAAATTATGTAAATAGTAATGTGCAGTGTGGTGCCAAATAAATCACATACTTCTAAAATATGTATCAGTTACAAAAAAAACCCCACTTCAAAGTCACCATACATATTATATTATTTCTTTGAATTATCCAGTTTTTATATTTAAAAAAATGCATTTAATTATATAGAAAAACACCGCACTTATACTAAATTAGATATTTGGCACGCACAACAGCTTACAAGAAAAGGCATTTGAATGATGTCACCAGTGGGATCGACTCCAAAAATCCTAAAACTTGACCAAGTAATTAAGTTTAGAGGAACGGAGCAGTCCCACTTGGTAGCATCTTTTCTTTGTTACTACTTAGTGCATTTTTTTTCTGCATATTCACCTCAAATAGAGTGGCACAACACATAAAACATTCTGCTTAATCAGCCAAAACTAAGTCACAAACACAGGTAAGGCTTCATTTAACAACCTTGTTACAGAACATGTGAGCTGTGGGGCCGGGATTTACAAGCACATCAAAGGGTTTAAAAAATAGAAAAGATGAAAAATTGATCAAATCAGCTACTCACGCTTGCGTTACCCAAAGCCAGTAAAATATGTATGCCCGCCAAACACTGAGGCAGGGTCCACTTCAAAGCCCTGTTGAAGAAAACTGCTTTTCAAGCGTTAGGGTTGAACGCTTAAAGTTGCAAAAAGTAATATCAATCTAAACTGTACTAGGAGCCAGATACAAGTGGTCCTAAATCACACACTCGACACAGCGACAAGCCTACAACTGATTCTAATTAAGCGGTAGGGCACACATGAATGGTCAAACAAAGTGGCAACAGAGGCAAGAAGTTGTTTTAGTCCATCTCTCTATGCTGCAGCTGAGCACTGTTGTTTTTGACAAGTAAATAGTGCATTTGTTGGAGTGTAGAACAGGACAGTGGGCTTGGGATTGAGTCAAAATTGACGGTTTTGGTCTTTTCATGGGATTCGTTGGTAGCGAGAAAAACACAAAATACCATCAGACGTGTCTTCCAAATGATTGTCATCACACTCAAAGTGTGCACATCTGAACGAAGTGGTGCTGTCACAGTTTGGGACTGAAAATATCAGATTCCAGAAGATGAAATTATTAGATTTAAGATAACCTGACTTCTCCGATGACCTGAACAATGTCTTGCCACTTTGCGTGCTCCGCTCTCAAACAATGCCATTTAAGACTTGACTTGATGCTTAAAAGATTAAAGGAACAGTTCAACAATTTGGAAAGCACATTTTCTTAGATGTTAGATGAAAAGATTGATACTCGTGCTTATCTGTGTATCTAGAGTGGGCAGTTGCTTAGGTAAAGTTACAAGTCCAGAAGCGGGGTTACCCTTTAAAACTCACAATTCCAGCTTTTCTACAGATTATACAAACAAGATGTAAAATAATAATCATTAGTAAGCTTTGAGATGCTGGTGCTGCAGATGCAAGATGTTGAACGATTTCTTAAAGGTGCAGACTTAATTTGGGTTTTGTTTTTGTGTTTTAGGAATGTATTCTTTGTTATCCCACCAGAAAATACCCCCTGCTGGACTATTACTTGTTAAATGTGTTATTGATAGCTGATTATTTACTACAGTGGTTAGACTGTGGTTTGATTCTGACCTTCTGCTTCACAGGAACGTGTGCGTAATCACAAGTACAGAAGTGTGGGGGATTTGGAAAAGGATATTTTCCTCCTGTGTCACAATGCTCAGACTTATAACCTGGAGGGATCTCAGGTGAACCCAAAGGAATTTATTCATTTGAAAGCGGCAGAATTATTTTTCACAGCTATATATTCAACACCTATTATTGTTGTCGTAAATGGGTTTGGATCTTGAAGAACAACCCATGCTCTATTTATCTGTGTGTGTGTGTGTGTGTGTGTGTGTGTGCGCAGCATATCTCCATTTTTCTGTCTGTGCATGTGTCTATTTACAACTGCAGATCTATGAGGATTCAATTGTCATTAAGTCTGTTTTCGAGAGTGCGAGACAGAGAATTGTCACAGACGAGGAACAGAAAGAGACGGTTAGCGCCAGTCACAGCGATAATGGCGGCCGAGCTGAAGACCAATTTGTTCCATCAGCAGGTGAGATTTAAAACCCAATCATCGGGAGGGGTGGTGTCTCTACAAGCAGCTAAATGAAAGCAACAAGAAGATGAGGACAGACTTTTTTTCTTTTTTTTTTTTTGTAGTTTACAAAACAGCAAGCTTTAAAAGGATTGTTTGCTGGTTGCATTTAACAACTTGACTTCTGAATGACCAGAGCATCTGAAAATGACAAAAACATTGTTTTAGCATCAGACTCATCCCATTTATCTCTCTTTGTAACCAGTGAAACCATTTCCAGTCCAGCTAAAGAAGGGGAATAAGGAGGAGAGAAGCAGAAATACCATGGCCAAGAGGCTTCACAGCGATTTAGACACTGATGAGGATCTAGAGGATAACACCACAAAAGATGAAGGTTGAACTGAAGGGCCCTCCATTTTCTTTTTTGTATTCTAGTCCATGTCTATTCTCTGCCACATCACTTTTCATTGGTTTCTTCATTTTTTCAGCAAAAAGAAAGGTCTTTGAAAATAAAATGGGAAGTGCCGCTCAAAGAGGCACTTACGGAACAATGCTTCAATACACGTCCTGCTGTACATAGTGCTGTTCTTTTCATTTAGCTGGTCTTTTACAGTCATTCCAATCTCAGTTTTATCTGCCTTAGTCCCTGTGGTCGCTTCTGCAAATATTATGTAAAACACCAGTTTCACTGACTGTTTTTAAACCCATATATTTGATTGTATGAAATGCCTTCATATGTCTTGGAGCATGATATGTATATCTCTCCTGAAGCTGGCTCCTCCTGAGCAGCGCCCGCTGATGACAATGTTGATGTGTTCAGGGCTAGAGGATCGAAGCACACAGGAAGGTCATTTTAAAAGATATGAAGACAAATGAGCACTGTAAGTTTGTTAAAAAATCTCTGAATGTGATTTTAGAGATGATACATCTTTAATAAAAAAAAAAAAAGCAGTGGAAGTATATCAGCAATGAGACTTGACAAATACTAATTCAATTAGTTGTACTTTGGTCTGTTTCTTATACTTGATGGAATACGTTTGGGTCTAATCAAGGGTACTTACGTTTGAACTTTGTAACCCTTGTGCTACAGTATATTCACATATTGTACAGTTTGTGTGAAAAATAAGTAAAAACAATGTCTCTCTCCTGGTTGTTGGGGAGGATGGATGACATCATTGTTAAGACAATCCCTGGAAACATGTATCACTTAAACACTTGCGAAATAAATTTTACCAAAAAGTCCCCTTGGTTGTTGGTTATTACCATTAATAAAATAGTGTGAGTCGTTGTAGTAGTGTTTGCAGTAGTCATAAAGCCGTGTATAAATCACACCAGAACAGTGAAGTAGTAGTGGTTATTTAGTCACCTTCATATTAAGGCAGGAGGTTCTATCCGAGTCAGAGTTATTCCCTGTAGAGTGGAAATACTGTATGTGATATGTATTTTTGACAATGTGCCAATAGGTGGTGCAAGAGAACTACAGTTTCTTCTTTGTTGCCTTATTTCTGGTCGCCACTTTTTAAAGTACCTGCTTGTGTCTCAGTGTCACCTTTCATTTAAATCTTAACAAAGTTGTTTGCAGCATTTTTACATTGTATGTAGTGAATGTAGTAATTAAAGGTTTGACAAGTAGCATTTTCCCTAAAAAATCGATGTATAGACTTACACAAAAATAAACCCTCTCAGTCATCGCTGCTGACCCATTAGAAGTGTGTAGTAGTGTCTGCATCTACAGAGACCCTGTCCTCTGTCTGTATTTTCTAATTCTGCTATGTTCGGGGCATTTCTGGGCATCAGCCTTTGGGCAGTGGTGTGTGAGCCCCAGTGAATAACAGTGCTTAGGGTGTGAGGTGCAGGACTATGTAAAAACATACAGCAACCAGCTGCAATGTCCAACTTCGACTGTCTTTGACCAGCTGAGGAATCCTACTCTTTATACTTTTAGTAAGAATATCACCCATCAATATTAAACAGTAAGTGAAAAAAGAGAGGCTTAACTAAACTAAACTTGGCACCAAGGTAAACAAGAACAAGATCATTTCATTTCAAACATGTCTGACATCTGACACCCAAATCAATGGTTGGAGGGGGAATGAGAGGACTTTTGAGGCCACACAACAGTGTGTGATGCAAATTATTATTCACACAAATGCAAGTGATGTGACAACACTTCATCCAAAAAATAGATATCAAGAAATACAAAGATTCAGTACTTTTCAGTACTAAGTTGTTTTTATCACCACCACTCTGTGGCTATAATCTATAAAGTCTTTCAAGCTATTTGGTCGCACACAAAACAGAAGTAATTACTTTTACAAAAATACTGAGGTGGATATGTGGGTAAAAGATGAGAAAATATTTGATTTTTAGTGTCTACAAATTGCACAAGCTCCTTGAAGTCTTGTTATGTGTCCTTGGTGCAACCAAATTGGTCATTGGATTTTTTACATGTTGATGCTTGTCCCCTTCATATGCTTCAATCACGTTGTTACAGGAGCATGTCACTTGGAGGGTTGGGTGAATGGACTGGTGTCAAACTGGCAGGTGAACAGGCTTTATCCACCCACAGGATTTGAATTTTTACAGAAGTGCAGTATAGGCAGGCACAGAAACCTCAGGGATTCCCCTTAAGAGAGGGACTCTTGGCTTTCCTTCATCGAGTCAGACTCTCCCCACAGCTCCTGACAAACTTCTACAGGGCCACAATAGAGAGCATCTGTGCAAGACCTAAAGGACTTAGCCCAGGTGGTGAAAATGGCACAGGGGATTGTGGGAAGTCCTCTTCCAGACCTGGACTCAATATACACTGGCTGGATCCAGAAGAAAGCCCGATATATTGTCGCCGACCCTATCCACCCGGGCAATGGACTGTTTGTACCGCTTCCATCTGGAAAACGGTACAGAAACATAAAGACCAAAACTACCAGACTGAAAAACAGTTTTTTCCCCAGAGCTGTTAAATCCATTTCCCCCACTTGCACTGACTACACTTAAACAACTGACCCACCCTCCTTCTGTACATTGCTGCTACAACTTTTAATCTTTAGATATTCATGTACATATTTTTATATATATTTGTGTTTAAAGCTGGAAGTCACCAATCTTAATTTCGTTATGTGAAAACACGAAGACAATAAAGATTCTTGATTGATTCATGCCACTAGACCCACAGACCCACCTTCACTGTGGCATTTCATCATCTGCACCTGCAGCTGATGCCAAATAACGCCCACGCTCCAGAGACATCCAGACATGTCCTCCGTCATAATTTGCTTTTCACGTCATATGTCACAGGGGCCCATCTGTGGCACTGTCACAGCCAATTTGTGCCCACCCCTTGAATAATTACAGTTCACATCAGTTAGCGTCGTTGGAATTGAGAAATCGCGTACAACTTCCACGTCCCTCCCACTCTCTCCCAGCTTTGCTTCAGCACACCTCTGTAGCCTCTATCCACAGATTGTTTAATTCTTTTTAGCTTACTTGTCTTAATTGGTCTTTTCCTGTTTACTTTTTTCTTTTTCGTGTAAGCTGTTGTTGGCTGAGGCGGGATGGGTAGTTTTCTTATTGATTTGTTGTTCTGTGGTTGTTCGTCCGCCATCGCATCCACTCTAAGAGGAGCTGCCCACAGCGTGTGCAGGAGCAGGGATTGAATCTCATGTATTACTGTCAATACATAGTGACAGATTTAGCATTTTTTTGTTTTGTTTTGTTTTTTTTTTACACAGGTTATCCTCTACAAATATGAAAAAGCTAAATAACACCAATCAAAGGAAAAGAAATGTCATGTCATGGTGTCTATCATTTTTGTCATCCTGTGATTTTATGATGTTGGTCTGTTCAGTACACTCACCTGTTGTCTGTCCATCATGGGAGAGGGACCCCTAGTCTGATGCTCCTCCTGAGCTTCTTCTAATTTTTTCACCATCATAGACTTTTCAAAGGGCAGGTTAATTTATTCAGAAGAAGCGGAAAAATATCCAAAGTAATTAGTTATTTAGTTAATTTGTTTGACTGCACTGATCATCTACTAGCTCTTTACACATGTGAGGTATAAATCTTCTCATGTAGCTCTCACTAAGAAAGCAAATAAGTGTATTGTTTTTGGCTGCTAGGGAAAAGGTCTTCACTGGCCACTTGTCTGCAGTTGTTTACAGGTCTCCATTGTTTCACACTGTAAGGTTTACATACAATGGACTTATTTTATGTATGCATTACAAAAGCTGCAAGCTACAAAGAGCTGCAGGCAACCTGAGCTGTCTCTCTGTGGGTTTCTCAGTTTATGCAAACCGTTCATGTGTCAAAGTGTTGTTTGTGCCTGTGTTCATATCAAAAATGTTGTCTGTCCGAACACACTGTGCAATCAAGCGTCAGTGGGCAGAGATGACAGTGGAGGGTTTCAGTTAACAGGGCTGAGTGGCGAGTGCTATGTGGTGTGCTTGCATTAAAATTCCATGTCAGGGCATTTCTAGTCATCTCTGGGCTATGAATGAAAAAATATGTAGCCATGGCTACAGAAGCAAGCAGGCAGTGATACACAGCAGCCACCCTGAGTTTAATTTTTGAGGATGCAATTACACTGGAGTCTGACCTAAATAAGGGCTGGGTTATAAGAAAGCAGTCTGTTTAACTTACGGCTGCAAGCACAGGTCAAGGGGGATCATTCCTGCAGGAGCTCCTCTCTATAACGTGTTTCACATCAGAAAAAAAAAACATATATGACACTGTGATGAGAAGTGCCAATTACCCTTCTCACACATCGCCCTCAGACACCCAAGCTTGTGAAATAAGAGCTCTGTGATAGGAAAAGCATACATCTTTGATGTGCGCCCTTTGGCAACAACTTTAAAGCAAGAATGAAAATAATTTTCCCCTGAATATCCCAATGATTGAAAAGAGCGAGAAAATAATAGGATACAATTTTGTTTAATTTATATTATTTACCTTATTCACAAAACAACTTGCCAGAGGACTGCAGCTGAAAAGCAGCCAGCTGGCTTACACTGGCATATTTACAGAAGTATGAATTCATGTGTGTTGCCCTTATAAATAAAGAAATAAAAGAAGAAAGAAAATGATCCTAAGTGTCATGAAATTCTTAGGGCTGGATTCAGATTTACATTAATTACACGTAATGCGTCATCAAAAGTAAATAAGAACAGAATAAGAGTGGACTGACAGATGTTGCATTTGGAGTCACAACTTCAGTGGGATTTTTTTTTATTTCATTTCGAAAATAAAAATGTATATGTATATATAAAAATTATGAGGATGTGATTTTTTTTTTTTTACTGTGACCTGTACCAAATATGTTCCTTCACACTGAGAAATTTGATTTGTGGGCTCAGGCATTTATAATATAGTTTATAATGGTATAATGGTAATGGTTGTAACACATACCACCTTTGTGTAACAATTGCATCTCCTGCTATTTGAATATTGCACCTGGTCATAATGTGATAATATTTGTATTAATTGTTCAGCCTGAGAGTAAAATCCCTGTCTCCATCTTTCTCTTTCAACTTCACAGCAGCAGGCAGAGAAACAGTAGTTTTATCTAGACACAAAAACAAAGAAAACACCCAGCACATTGTTTCAGTGTGTTAGGCATCAGCCTGTAGACTTGATAGACAAGACAAAATGACACCTGGGACTTCAGAGATGAAATTTTAACAACATAGCTCATTATTGCGATGCTGTTTAACAGCCGACTGACGCGTGGGGAGGTCGGAGCATCCTTGAGTGTACCTTCATGCTGGTTACCTGCTGGCAGTATAGTATATAAGTAGCAAAGTAAAATCAATGTCTTCCTACGTTTTGCAGAAGGTTTTGCAATAAACAATGTGCAAGTTGCTGTGGGCTAAAACGTGGTGTGTATAACACATCTTGTTACAATACCGTGGCAGGTCCAGGGAGCGGCCATCTTGATTGGCTAGCTGCCCAGTTAGAGGAGGGACCTTAGTTGAAACCAACTGTTTGGCTTCATGCAAGAGGCAGTTTGTTGCATTTTATATACTTTTATACTGCGACTGTATTTTTGAATGAACTTTTTTGAATGTGCATGATTAAAACAGGAGGTCGGATACATGTGCGACAAAAAACTAAAAAACACAGCTCAAACACCTTCATACAACATATGACAACATACAATAGAAAACTATATTTTTTTTCCCCAGAGATCATATTTTCATATGAATTGCTACCCAGTTGCTCTCTGTATATCCATATTCAAATCCCACATCAATCACCAGAAAGCCTACGAGAATATTACTCAACACGTCTCGGTGTACCAGACCCCGTAGAAAGAGTCTATCATATTGTTCAGTCAAAGTACACTTTCTGCGGTGTTCCCCAGGTAGAATAAGATAATGAAAACTAAATAAATCAATTTACAGTATTGAGATATGCTCTTTAACATCTAATGAAGTGCAAAGTGTCAGAAGTAAAAAGCTCCTCACAGATGTTTAGAGATTAACAGTGTCCTTAGTGTGGCGTAGCTAAGAGGCTTGGGCTCTTACAGTAAATAGCTCTGGGAAACAAAGTGGCACGTATGTCTTCTTGATGAAAACCTCACGTAAAATGACACATAAAGCTAATGGAAGAGCAGGGATAGGGATATTGCTGAAGGTAGACGCAGTAATGGCTTTTGGAGATTAGTGGGCCCACAAGGTGACTTTAATCTGTTGAGACGACAGTCCATTTTCTCTGTACCCACAGGACACAGATTTAATAGATTGTTAGTGTGGGCCACATTTCACTAATCACCTGTAATATCAGTTGATCAGATTTGACCTCATCGCTCTTTCACTGACAGCCTTGGTAGAAAATGAAGAACCCCCAACATTTGTCTTTGATTTTATGCTTCATTTGCCAGATAAGATGGATGAATTTCTGCAAATTTTTACATTTAGTTTGCTTTTGAGGAGTAGAGGAGGACTGTCAGCTATTTTTTGATAAACCTATAAAAATTTGTTCCTCTCCGTCAAAAGAGGCCCAACTACTGAACACCAAGTTTCCAGCTGACCGACCCATACTGTGAGACTGGTGCTTGTGCTGTCTTCTGTCACAGTACACATTCAATTTATGTGACAACTGCTCTGTCAAGAAAAGAGTACAACTTTATTGTACTCAGCAGCTTGAGGAATAACTACCTGAATGTAAAAGTCAATAATTCAATTATTGTATTTCCTCTGCTTCACTGAGTACACACAGTGCCCCTATAAATGTTATGATCTCGAGAACATGATTTTGATTTATTTTTTTTATTTCTTATTTTTTATTTATTTATTGATTTTGTTATGACCAATGAAGTGAAAACCTTTCTCTTTACAGTATGCTGTAAAGAGAAAGGTTTTCACTTTTCACTCACATTTGAGACATTTTAAGTGGATCATATATGTGGGAGTCAACATATTCTGAAGTCTAAGTTAACTTTCTGATTTAGCTGCCAGTAAGTTTCACCGAGTTGAACATGCAGGACTGTTTAGAGGGGTAAATATTCGATTCTCATCCAACATATGTATTTTGAAGATGGATTATATGCAGCTGTGCCAACATGCTGTGTAAAGTGAGCCAACCACTTTCACTCCCCTTGAATTATATAGAGGGCAGAAATTTATTGATAGAATACTATCAATCACTTATAACACAGGACTGTGTTTATGTACTGACCTGCTATTTTGGCTTTAGCAATTTAGCATAATCCTATTATTGAAAGTATCTGTGCAGACATACATAAATTAATTGTCAAATATTTGGTAAAGTATTGTCTCATTACAGTTCAAGTCCAATCAGCCCTTGTAGCACTTGCATATCTTTTTGCTTGTCAGTGTGAAATTTTAACTTCTTTGGGGGCACTGTGGCTGCAGCAGAAAAGATACAAAGCCCTGCTTAACAAATCTTGGTTTTCTTTCTGTCTTGTTTTGACTAAGGAGTGCTCACTGTCATCCTCTTGAATTTCTGGGGAAAAAAATCCCCCAAAAAGGATCCAACAAAAACCTCTACTTAGAAATATAACTGTATGGCAACAAAGTGGGAATTAGAGAGGAAATAAAACTAATAAAAGATGCACACAAGGCTACATATCTTCATCAAACATCAAGCTTCAAGCAACTGTATATATTTCTCCTTTTTAGATTTAATATAGTGTATCAATATGGGTGCATATTCAAATGGGAGGAGACAAATGAAAGCAGTGAAGGCGGTAATATACCAGAGGGAGACAAAGATGTTTTCCTAACCTCGTCATCAAAGGTTTCTCAGAAGGAGATTTACAGGAGCATTAGATAAAACCTCTACCTCACCATGATTTAATAAAAGTCTACATTTTAAATCATAAAACTCATAATAAAAATCATAATATCTGAGGTAAGTAAGAGAAAATCTCACTTTCACACGCTTTTTTAGAACTTTATCAGTGTACTTTTGATCTGTGTAAAAGAAGAATGCATATTGTAATTATGTTCCAAATATAGCAAGCTGTGTCTTTGTGCATAATCCAAATGTTTTGGCCAAAGAGGTCAAATCCACATGTAAATTCAGAAACATGCTATTAAGTCCCATTTTAAGAAACTCACAATTTCCGACATGGTTATATAAAAAAATGGTGCAGTATCATCAATCATTTATATCTAATATTATGATTTAGGACACTAGTTTAATGTCTTATTGTAGGCTGCATTGCCAGCAAAAGCGTCACAATAGTTGAACCCATTATGGCCAGCTATGTAAAGCCATGAGTATGGTTTGTTGGAGATCTTGGGGAGTTTGTGTGGTAGTTCACTCGGGGTTACAGTCATTAGGTGCGATTGAAGTTTGCTGTAGTTTGAATGTAGGCAGAGGCCCCACATATCTCTGAAGCCCAGCAAGAATATTCCCA
This sequence comes from Scortum barcoo, assembly GCA_023238725.1. Classification (NCBI taxonomy): domain Eukaryota; kingdom Metazoa; phylum Chordata; class Actinopteri; order Centrarchiformes; family Terapontidae; genus Scortum; species Scortum barcoo. Next base: position 10,725,418 of record CM041545.1, read on the forward strand.
GGTGAGCGTGGCACATTCTGGCATAATGCAAAGCAAACAACAAGCAACATACATACATGAAAGGTCACGCACAGCCTGCATCTCTCATCTTATTATGTCTTCCATTATGTCCATCATCTGTGTAGCCTTTTTATGTAAATTGATCATTGCTTGTTTGTGATTATAATCACAAACAAGCACTTTAATATTGCAGAGGAAACATTTGTTATTGCAAAGGCCAGAAGACCATAGCTTGTTTCTATGGTGATTTTCCTCTTGTTCTTCTTCTTTTCCTTTTATTAGGGCCCGAGCACCAAAGGGCACCGATAGGCAGTGCGAGGCCCTATTGTAACTCAAAAGTTTTTTTTTCTTTTTCTCTTCTTTATTATTCTTAGTCAAAATAAATTGCATTTTAGACGGCCTAAAGGTCCTCAAAAACTGGCACATCCCCCCAAAGTCAGGCGTAAAATTACATATTTTAAGGGTCCCAAGGATGGGCGTCCAAAAATGGCGCCACCTACGTGCATGTTTTTGGCAGGATCCCCCATAGACACGGTTTCACCTACGCGTATGAAATTTGGAGGGTTTATGTAACATGCCAAGATGCACAAAAAAGCCTCTTGGAGCCATGGTGTAACTCATGGAAGGACGTGGCCGTGGCGGCGTGGTGAATTTCGGTCTCTCGCCAAAAAACAGGAAGTGGCTGTAATTCACCTGTAACTCACACAAACATTATTAAATCAGGCTGAAATTTCAATTGTATGTTTGTAATTCAGGCCTGAACAAATCTATGCAGCAATATTCAGTTATGGTTATAGCGCCACCTTTTGGGAACAGGAAATGACATGTTACGGTGCCCCCTACGTATGGGTTTTCAGAGGGGCCCCCACACACAGTTTCACCTACGTGTATGAAATTTGGAGGACTTATGTAACATGCCAACATCTACAAAAAAGTCTCATGGAGCCATGGTGTGACTCCAACAGGAAGTCCGTCATTTTGAATCAAATGTCAAATTTTGACATTATTTTAGCCATTTCCAGGCCTCGTACTAAAACAAACTCCTCCTAGAGCTTTGATCAGATCATATTCAAATTTGGAGAGTACGATATAGAGACATGGGTGACATTAAATTGCAAAGCTTTTTACTTTCTATCTGATGGTGTGGCCGTGGCGGCGTGGCAAATTTTGATCTCTCACCTCTAAAAAGGAAGTTGTTGTTATTTCCAGGAATCATTCTTGAAGAAACTCCTCCTAGAGAGTTGATCACATTGGCTTCAAATTTAACTTGTAGAATCTAAAGACATGAGTGAAAAAAAAGACATGACAAAAAAGGGAAAGTTTGATGTTTCGCCTTGAAAGAGGAAGCAGCTGCTCAGGGGCTTGCGATGCTCAGAAATTCACAAAATTTGGCAAATTCATCAGAAGTGGTAAAATCTCACTAGAAATGTTTCACGGTCTCAGGACTGTGTGTCATAAAATGGCTCCATAGCGCCCCCTAAAAAGAGAAAAAGGAGCAGCCCCCAGTAAATGTTTCACATACATGTTTGAAGTTAAAGGTTTATGAAATGGCCTCTAAGGCTCAAGTGTTTTCCGTTCGGTGTTGAGCCGGTGCCCCCCGACATGCCAGCCCCCAGCTTTAATTATTCTTGTTTCTTATATTAATTACAAACACTTGTTTAAATGTATTTTACATGCACAGTGCATTTTAAAAAACCAAGCAATCAACCCATTAAATGAAAACAGGTACCACAATTGCCTTCATTAATGAAGTTTGGGTCTTTAGTATGTTGTGTGCTTTTCTCTGGCAAACCTGAAATAGATTTTAAACATGAGCAATACACATGGATTTTCCAATACTTTCTCCCTCACATATCTCTCAATTGTTTTCTGTGGTTGTACCGCTGCGGTGTAAGAATAAACATTACAAACAGATTGCCACAACATTCTGTTTTGGATTTGTTCATTTTTAATTAGCAAACTGCCCGAAAATTGCTTTTTCCATTTCACAAACAAGCAGCAAAGACCATTGGCAGCACAATATGTTTACCCATATTTTTTCAGATACCAATATCAAAGTATGTAACAAGCCAAAAAGAGGGGTTTGAATATATTACATATTTAAAACTTATATTTATGTGTACGAAGGCAGGCAGACATTCTTTCATATTTTCTCACATCTTTCTTGAGAGTGATTGATAATGCGTGTGTGCAGATCAGCTAATATCATTAAGGTAATCAGAAAAATAGATAAAGTATACAGTACACTGAATACACCACATTCACATCATGGCATCGGTGAGGTATTGTTCTTTTCCTGCGATCCCTGAGGCCGGTTATTTAGCTGCTCTCTGTCCTGTCATTGAGAGGGCTTTTATAACCATCACACGTGTAGAATTTGTGCTGCTTGGAGAAATGTGATGGACAATCTTCACTGTCACAATGTCACTGATGAAAGCATGCACAAGTACCACCAAGGCATATTTAGAAAGGAGTAACATGGCTCACATCTTCATTAATAAAACACACTTCATTACATAATACTTATTTAGCAGCAGGTAGTCAGAGAGACCAAAAATTACGTGTATTGTAATTGTAAATTGTATTCCTTTGATTTATCATTTTTTAAAGACCTTAAAGGTGCCATGTAGAGTTTTTGGTTTAAAAAAAAAAAAATTTTCACAGATTCAGTTGTCACATTGTCACAGTCTCTTGGAGTGGTACCTCCACCAACTGTCAATCAGCACAACAGTGTGAAAACAGTGGCAGCGGTATCACGTCGAGTGCACGTGGTCGTCATGTGTGATACAACATGTGTGCTAAAACAGGGACCCCCCTCTTTGCTCCATAGCGCTACTCAGAAACTCCACAGGGTACCTTTAAGATTTGGGCACAAACACATCACGTACTGTAGCTTGCCAAATATGGACCACAAAAATTGAATACGATTATTTTTGTTATAATAGTACAGTATACAATACAAGGTTTTTTTACCATCATACTGAGTACCTATCAAACATATGCGCTCTTACTTCCTGTACATGTTAGTGTTATCCCTCTCCTGTATCAGCATCAGCATTACACAGTAACACATGTTAAGGTAAAACTGAGGTTTCAAATGGGAAAAGGGGAGAAAACCTATAGTACATTGTACACGAGTTCTGTACATTCTTAAAGCAGCTATTGTGATAATAGCAAAATAACACTAGTATTGTGTGAATGCCAAGCCTGCTCAAAGCCACAATAGCCCCTCCAAAGTCAGCTTCTCCCACTGTAGCAGAACATATTGTATGGTCGGTGACAAACACATTGTGTTTAGTTAAGTATGAGTCATGTTCAAATGGCTCTGAAACATCCATTTTGTGGCTTGTGTAGAGCAAAACTGGTCTCTCCCAGCCTTTTATGTAATGTAAGCGTACCTGATAGACTTTCTTTTCTTCTCTTGTGGCAAGGAAGAGAGAACAAATGAGCCCCCGATCTTCCCCTGTCACTGCATGTCAGAGCCGCAGGGTCCAGCACAACTGCCTCAGGGCATCAAAACATGCAGTCTGACTAGAGGAAGTTGACACAATTCACATCATACTGTCTTGCACCTTGCCCATGAGAGGTGTGCAGTCTTAATCTTGGTATCTTCAGTTACGAAAGATGCCTCGATAGGCTCATTCTTCCTGAAACGTTAAAAACTTCCAGGAGTAAGAGTTTTGTTCAGAATGAAAGCCTGATCAAACCGCATCACCTGCAAAGAGAATCTGTAGTTGGAGTTGGACAGGTTTACAGTATGTACGAACAAGAAAAACACAATCAGGAAATTAACACAAATTCATCTGATTCATTGTTATAAATAATGAACATTCAAATTATCTTTCTTATCTAAAGGCCCTTAAAATTTTTTCTTTCTGCTTGTTACTTTGAGCAATGGTACATATGTTTTGTGTTTTGTCTGTGGATGAGATCAGCTGTTAAAAAAAAAAGGGGGATGTCACTCTGCCCATCTACCAATCAGGATTTAGCTACATGTGAACTTAGATCTGATGACAGCTGGTGGGTTATTTGTTCATGGTGGCAGGCCGCTGTTAATTAGATCTGATTAAATCACACCCACACAGTTGTGATGATACAGATTGTCTAAATTCTTGAATGGCTAGTTCAGGCAAATTATAATATGGAACATTTTCCGTCTAGCCTATTTTTGATGCTATTTATCAGCTGCAATCTTTCACCAAATGCCAGTCAGTGTACCTACCTCTGTCCTACTACCTACTTAACTACTTACCTACCTAAGCACATACACCATCTCCTGGTATATTTATGTTAAAGTGGCTGGCAAACTTCACTTTCTAGTAACACTTTAAACCACTGATATCTTACAACTTTAATAACAATAAATAAGGATATACTCCGCCCAAACTTTAAATTTGATTGTTGCTTATTTTCTCGTGAATCTTTGACATCATAGAAAAATACCTGTGATTTTAAACCAAGGTTTCAAGGCCTTTACACTTTTTTTGTTTATTCTGTTCTTTGCTATATACACACTAATAAACATTCACATGGCATATTCAAAAATTATTCAAGATGGTACATGCCGCAGCACTTGCAAGTACATTCACTTGGACCAACTATATTTATATTTATATTTGGAGTTTAATCGTGTCTTTTTCATTGTCTTTTTCATGTTTTTCATTGTCCTTGAAAAGCAATGACACACGATTCTCCAGATCTTTTGACAGTCTGTGGAAGTCTCAGCCTGTCTAGATCTGGGACACTTTTTCCAGGTCCTCCATGATCACATCTTGTCCTTTTATATCATTTCTACCGGGCAAGCACTCTCCCTCCTGAGATGAGCACTTCCCATTCCCCACTAAAACTGATCTGGCTCCTGAGGCTGATCTACTGAGAACAGCTGGCTGGACCGGGAGCACGGCATTGCCCCGGATCCGATGGGAGTAGGTCTTCTGGCGCTCAATGTCGGCAGTGCACAGCTGGAATTTGAAAGCAGCCTGGAAGCCTCTGCGAAAGTTTTTGTTGAAGAACCCATATATGATGGGGTTGACGCTGCTGTTGAAGAAGGCCAGCCAGTGAGCCAGGGGATACACGTAGATGTTAATGACGCGGTACTGGTGCTCCGTCAGGCTGGCGTAGTCACTCAGCATCATTAGAGTCCACAGCGGGAGCCAGGACAAGATGAAGAGCAGAGCCACAACCAGCAGCATTATTATTACCCGAGTCTTCTTCTTGGCAATTGCGTACCGCCCCTCCATGCTTGATTTGTTGTTGTCAATGCCTTCCTCTGACCCAATTTTGCTGCCCCTCAATTTAGGAATGGTGGTCTTGGAGAGGGTGAAGCCGATGCGGGCGTACATGATGACGATGAGGCTGAGAGGAGCGAGGTAGATGTTGGCAAAGAGGACGGTGGTGTAGATTTTCCGCATCTCCTGACTGGGCCAGTTTTCCCGGCACCAGTAGAAGGGGCGGCTGTCGTTGTTGCGGCCGAGAACAATTCGCACGGTCTGCTCCTTTGTGACCTGGAGCATGACCCCAGACGGACACATGATGGACACCGCCAGGACCCAGATGACGACGATAATGAGCTTCGAGGTGGCGATGGTCAGCTTCTGCTTGAAAGGGTACACAATGCAGCGGAACCTGACAAAAAGGGGAAGATTTGGGAGGAAATGCATAAAGGAGGAAAGGTATGTAAGGATAAATGTCCACACAAGCACAAAATAGCGTGTAATGTTATCACGGCCCTCACCTGTCAACAGCTATTGCCACCAGTGTGAAGACAGATGCTGACACAGATATCCCTTGAACCATACCGCTTAGCTTACACACGATGCTGCCAAATGGCCACCCTGCAGAAAAGTAAAAAATAAATACAAATTCTTAGAATGTTAAAACATAAAGAAAAGCAACTTTGCATGAATAATTGAAAAGCTAAAATTACTCCTAACTGGCAAAAAGGATGGACTTTCTAAATAATCAAACCATCAAATCAATGCGAATAAAGAAGTTAGAGGTATATGATTGTGAAAAAAAAAACAACATATATTCTGACCCGTTATGATGTTGTCCACCAGTGTGGTTGGCATGCAAAAGATGCCAACCAGCAGGTCACTGATGGCAAGGTTGAGGATGAACAAGTTGGTGACCGTGCGCATGTTCTTGCTGCGCAGTACGATGAAACACACCACCCCGTTGCCCACCATGCACACCAGGAAGATGAGCAGGTAGGAGATGGTGAAGACTGCGGCCACGGAGGGCTTGTGGAGGTAGAAATCAACATAGGTGATGTTCTGGAGGGTCACAGGGTTTTCCTGCAATCTTGACAAATTGTAAGGGTTCAGGCTCTCCCAGGTGGCGTTGAGGACGTGATTCTGGGTCATGGTGATATCTGAGTGTAACAGAAAAAACAGAGACATTTATAACACATGGAAAACCTATTATGTGCCCGGCATTTTAGTGCCTGTGTTTTGGCTTAAATATCCAATATCCTCCTTTAATGAAATCAGCCAGTTATAAAGCAGATCATTACATCATTATTACATTCATCCTCCAAGTGGGAGCACCATCAGCCAGAAAAGGGAATTGATTGGTGATTACATAAAACTATGGAACCTAACCAGAAATCAATAGTCCAATCCCAGTGTCTTTTGATGATGGTGAGTGGGTTGATTCAGTCATACGTATGCTCTCTCACACTCTCTAACAACGACATCAAACCAAAATGACCAATCTGCTCTGAGAGCAGTGGAGAAGCATGGTTGATAGCTTGCCAATTACTTGGCAGTTACATCAATCATCTGGAGCCTGTGCATCCAACATCTACTGTCAAATCAAAGCGCTTTTTGCTGTGCGGGAAATGTTTTCTGTGGAATGCTTAAATCAATACTTAAATGATGTCATGTCATGAATCAATAATTAGTATTTTAATAAGAAATTGCATATGAAGTCATGCAGCCTTGAAAATGTCATAATTCGCTTCATTGTAAAAAAAAAAAATAAAAAGAAATAACTTTATAAGAAAAAGAAAAACAAGCTCTGTAAATATAATAATTGTTGTCTTGACAACTCAAATTCATTTTCATGTTAAAACTGACTTTTGCCAGTGTGATGCAGATTCACTCTGTAACCCTTGAAACAATAATCACAGTAAAGGAGCATATTTGATTTACTGCTAATAATAGTCCTTTGCTCACAGAGTCACATTCATCACGCTGCTCATTAAACTGTAGCATACACCACACAAGAACTGAATAACATGATCTAAGTCCGCTCAAACCCTCCGCAGATCAAAGTGGATCAGTTTGTGTTTGTCGTTTAATCAGCAGAGCCTTGGATTGTTTTCCTTGAGATGCTTTTCTGATCTGTTGTTCTTGTAACAATTACATGGATGACTGAGAAGTTGTCGGAGCCCAATTCCAAAATTACTATGAATACATCAGGGACCAGGAAAACAGTTCCTGTAGATCCAAATGTTGATTTGTTCTAGTTATTAAAGCCACGACTCTTTCAAAAGTGCCTCAATGATGGCTCAAGGACAGGCAGTGGAAATTGATTTAATAAAAAGTTCTTATTTTCTGAAAAACTCTTTTTAATCAGCATGCAGTCACACAGCTTTTACACCTCCACAGAACAAAAGCAGATGTTACAGTAAATGCATGATTTATTAGCCCGGCAATTCTTTCCAGAGACAAATTATCCAGGCAAAAAAAGAAAGAAAGAAACAAATTTCCCAAGTTATCCATATACGCCATGCACTTTTCTTACCTCACAGGAAGCAGTATCTGAATTGTTAACCTTGCCTCTGTCCTTGCAGATGGTTTAAATCCGTTTGACAGAAATTGCACTCATTCAGAGCGAGAGGCTGCGCGCTCTCATCCCTGCGTGAGATCCCTGAGCATGTGCTCGTTACGCCTGCCAGGCAGAGACTGTTGTAGCGCTGACAGGGAGGAGACGAGATTCATCTGGGGAGAGATGAGCTGGGCGGTGCAAGTGCTGGAAGCAGGTCCGGAGGCGTTGTGTGAATTGAATATAGTATATATAGTTTCTGCATCATGCACTGACTCCTGGCTGGTGAGGGGCAAAGGTTTAGAATCTGGAGGGAGTCATCAGGCATCAGTCAGTTGAGGAGGTGTTGAGGAATCTCGTTGTTCATCAGCCCCTCCAGTTGTCAGCCATCAGTCCTCCTCCTCCTCGGTGCTCGACCTCTGCATTGATCAGTTCTTGTGAAAGTCAGTTCTCACCTTCTACTGCTCACCTCTCACACCTGCGCTGCTTAAGTGGAGGAAAAGTGTCGCAAGAGGTCTCTGCAACTGAATCAGTTAGAGTGCTGGGGTTTTTTTCATGGTACATGTAGCCAGTTATCTCATTAAGTATACTGAAAAGAACACTGGCTTAGATGGTAAAGATAGAGAGATGATGGGGTTGAGAGGTGAGAAGAGGAGGTGAGATTTAATGATGGGTCAGTATTTGATTGGAGAGGTGAGAGGAAGAGATGAGGACTGACTGAGTGGAGTGATACCTGATGGGTTGATGTTTAATAAGTGGATGGCCGATACTTGACTTGAGAAATAAAGACGGATTGGAGGATGCAACTAATGTGGTTTCCATACCAAACTGTTAATTACGGTTTGCTGCAGAATGCTTAATTAACACGCCAAAAAAAAAAAAAAAAAAATCCTCTGGCACTAATCCTGTCAATGCTGTGGGGGTTCTCACCTTGGAGAGAAGTGAGAGTGAAGAAACGCGCTGTCAGCTGGAGTTTGTATGTGTATGAGTTTGGAAGAAGGGGGACTTTTAGAAATAGAGCTTCCGGGGAGTACTGAACTTTGTAATGGCTGCCACATTAAGTTACAAGAGTTATGTTGAAAGCAGTACACAGAAAGCATTTGACAAGTTGGGATAGCAGAAACTTGTGTGTCTATTTTGTGTCAAGGACATCAAGTGGAATATCAAGTATGCAAAAGTAATAGGAAGCACTCATTAAAAAATCCTGCAAAGATGCCATTTCCCGTTTCTGCATTTTTCAGCTCATTGTGCATTCAGTTAATTAGGCTCAAATATTACTGCTAAGCAGTACTATTTTCTACTACTCAACCACTAGTGCTAAACAGTACTTATCACAACTATTTACTTGTGCTATGTGGAGTGTAGAATAAAGAATAAGTGTAGTTATTTATATTTATTACAAAAATATTGGGGCAGAACAGGGAGAGAATCACACCTCTACTTACAGCCATTATCAGTTTAGTGAATTTGACCTTAATTTTGACCAGGTACTTTGAGTCATGTTAGCGTACTATTCCAGCAAGGTGTCCATGTGGTTGTGTGCCTTGTACTGTAGACAGATTGTTACAGTTTCAAGTATAGCTAGGCTAGGACCCCAAAATGCAGACACCAGAGGGAATTTGGTTGAACAGTCTTTTAATAGAGACTTATCAAGGCAGGTTTCAGAAAGCCAAAGAGTACTGCTTTCAGAGCCAAGAGTCCGATTACCACCGTGGGGAGTTTGGTGGTTAGCAGTGGGCGTTCACAGCTTGACGTGTGGCTGACTGAGCAGGGGCAGAGCAGGCTGACACGCAGAGTGTGGCGTGAGGGCGGCGTGGTGTGGACAGAGCAGAGCGCCAAACTGGGCTGGAGTGGTGCAGGCAGGACTGCAGAGAGAGAGATGAAACCAGGAGGAAGACGAGGGAAACCAGACAGGCAGAGTTCAACGACACCAGGAGTCTGAAGCACAAAAACAGAGCAAATTAGAAGCAGGCAAAAACTTCACAGAAAAATCACAAAGAACCACAAAGTACCAAGGTGAGTAACTGAACAGTCTGGTGGAGAGTGGTTGAATGAGCTGGTGGTTAAATACAGCAGAGGAGGTGGTGGCTTGATTGGAGATGACTTGCAGGTGTGCTGATCAGGCCAGGTGGCGGTGATTGTCCTAGAGTAACCTCCTCGTCCTCCTGGTAACAGACAGACATGACACACAGAAACAGACAGAGGGAGACAAACGCACACACTAGGGGAACAGGGGAAACAAAACACAGGGGAGACAGACAGGGACTCTAACAGAGATACATACCTCTGAAATTAATTTCGCTGTTATGTTGAATTAAGAGTGAGTGAATGGTCTGAGATTATTTAAATGTGAGAAAAACTAAGAGAAAATATCAAGCTGGAATTAATTAAGGCATTAAATAGTCTCTTTCCTCTCACCTTCCTCAAGGCTATTGGCCGGTCACAGTCTAACAGGGCTCTTTTTTTTTTTTCCACGGTTGCCTGCATGCATCCCTCCAGGCCATATTTCTTCTTGTGACCTATAAAATTTGATGTTCCATATGTTGTTTGAAAGTCATCATTACTGTTGACCTGACTGACCTCTGCAGGAGGGTGCTGAATGGTGCCTCTATTTTTTTTTTTACCAGCAGTTTGTTGAACAAAACATATTTCATGTGTCTTGCAGATTTCATATACACATTTTAAAAAATGTAAATTGATAATGTGATGCAGTACACCATAAGAGATTGTTTTCATTCCATCTGTCCTTATTTGTAATTCCAACAAAAAAAGAAAAAGAGGAAGTAAGAGAAAAATAGACTAAATGAATTCCAAAATGGGCGGCCGGATAGTTGAGCACACGCCTGTAGATGTAGAGACGAACCCCCATGCAGTAATGCAGCAGGTTCGATCCCAACCCATATCATCCCCTCATCCCTTCTCCCTGTGACTGACTGTCAACCAGTCCAGGGATGTGCCCCCCCCACTTCACCCAATGACAGGTGGGCCCCATGAGGCCCTGACCTGTGAGACAGGATAAGCGGTACAGAAAATTGATAAATGGAAATTCCAAAACTCACAGAAGGATATGAGTGGATTTAAAGCACAAGTATGTAGCATTCTCTTAGTCTAATTTCTGCTCAAACTTTGACGGCAGCATTTGGAAAAGTTCTAGATGTCATTTTGAGGACATGGGAAAGGAGTTCATTACCCTGCTGCTAATGAAAAAAATGCATAAACCTTTCAGTGTCCTCTGGGTAGAGAAACATGCAACATTTTCTACATTTCTGATGTGAACGGCAGCAGCTTTGTTATGCTTGTAATAAGCTTTTCAAAAAGAATTACATCAAAGTAAATCACGTATAGACAACTCTCCATGCAACTCCCAAGGACAGTCATTGTCTGCCCATTTGTTTACACTGAAAGGGAATAAAACATATTCAAATTTGTTTATTGTGATATACGTGGCCTTGTATCATAGAAAAAAGTATATATGCCTGCTAGAACTTGGTGTACTTGAAACAGAAAAGGCAGTTCACAGTATCTGTGATACAATAGCTGAAAAATATAGATAATGAAAATGGATATATCTGGACATAAGAAATGATTAACCACACCGGCACCACTGCTGTCTCACAGTGGGAAACTCATTAATTTGAATCGGACATTAGACTTGCATCTGTCTGTGTGGGGTTCACACATTCTCTCAGTATCTGTGCGGGTTTCATTTGGATACTTAACGTTGCTGTCTTCATCTCGCTGTTAATGACGTGTATCTTTTAAAGAAATGTTCCTTACTGGTTTATTCAGACGTGACATGGCATTTGCTGGAAGAGCCATCAATATGTAGAAAAGCCAGTTTTCTAGCAGGTCAGTTTTGACAGCTTTATTAAGACTGTTGTATTTACTCCAGTCTATAAGTATGAATCATAATATACAAGATGACAAGATGCTTTGTCTCAAAATGTTAATCTGTATAGTCACCAGTAACTATAGCTGTAAATGCAGTGGCGTAAAAATATAGACCAATAATTACAGGCAAAATTTCCTGCAGCTTTATTTCCTGCTCTGTTTACCTCATTATTAAATTGTCTGCCAAAAGTCGTGCTCCTTGTCTTACTAGTTCCCCCTTAGAGCTAATTGTAGAACGTTTCTCTCACACTGTACCCTCTGCTTTATTTTTATTTTGTACCGCTGCATTTGGCCGTACAGTGTTACACACTATAGTGAGGGTATAATTACATCGCAGATTTGCTGCCATTAGATCACACTGTATGACAGAGAGGTCAGGCCATTATGTTATGCAACACTGTGTTCCTTGCATGAAAGATGGAATGGAGAGTCATTGATTAACAGACTGCATAGGGTGGCAGTATAAGTGGCCAAATCAAATCATTAATATTGACTGGTTTTATTTACTGTGACACTGCTAATAACAAATCCACAGTTGCATTGGCTGGCAAAGACAAATACATTTTATTTAGAGAGACAGCGTGGTATCGGTGAACTGCCTGGAACACCCGAAGGGGAAACACACTCCCCTCGACTTGGAAAAGACATAGTGAGCAGAGTCTCGACAGGCTCTCACAGGACGCTGTCATAAACCTTGGAGACCACGTCATGATGTACAGAGATGTACAGTGTGTGTTGAGACCCAGCGGGTGACACTGTCAGTATTAGGAGTGTTAAGGCTGTCAGGGGGGAAGAAGCTACTGAGGAAAACAGCAATTTCTACCCATGATATTTAGTTGTATCTTGCAGACAAAGCTGTAGTATCAGAAAGAAGTCTTTTTATGATTGAATCACAAATACAGAGCTCCAATGAGAACTGAGTTATATTCTAGGGTGTTCACACTATTTTGTCCACCATATCTCTATCAGAAAGATAGGAGGCATTACGAGACTGTTGCATCATGAGGTAATGGGTCTGTAATAATGTGGAGAAGAAAAAACATATATATTAAAACGCCTTTCAGCATAATGCAGTTCAACACGACGCCACTACAAAGTGCAGCTTCAAAAAAAAAAAAAAAACACCATAGAGTTCAATCAGCATCCCGCTGACATAGAGAGGTATTTGATTGCATCACATGGCGAAGGCTTCTCTGTCTGTGAGATGGTATCATAAAACATCTGTTGAGCAGAGCTGGTCTTCATGTGTTTGTTGCCTGAGGTGCACTCTTGAAAAAGTGCAATGTGTCTTTTTTCTTGTTTTGTTTTGTTTTTGAGATAAATCACTACTGCCCCCTTGAGCCAAAAGTTGGGTTGGGATCAAACATCAAGTGAGAGAGCAACCAATTTATATTTTTCCACGATACATCTGCTGGTTATGCATTTGCTGTATTTACTTATGCATACATAGTGAAATGTTAAAGCGTTAAACTGTGACACTGGCGGAGATCAACAGAATGTGATAGTACAAACAAGTTTTGATTTGTGACACTGAACTGTGAGAAGTGTTTCGAGATGAACGGACACAGAGGTTCAGTGTGTTTTTGAGCACACTCGGTCAGTCAGGTAATCCCTTCCTGAGCTTTTAACGGTCACACCCTCAATCATATTCACTCACTCTGGTCAAAACACCTGGAAAATCCAATAAAACTGACCTGAGCAGATATCAGGGGAAAATAATTAATGCGCTCTCCCACATCATAAGTTAATTATTCCACATTTTTCCCTCTTGGCAATGACAAGAACACAGTGACTCATAGTAATGAGCCAATTAGTTTCATTACAGCGAGCCAAAGTCCTGTGATCGCGGAAACTATGCAGCCCCTCTTTCTTATCTTTTCTACAAGACTGACAGCAGAGTGCGATGCCGGTGCCTGCGGATTAGCTCAGAGATTGTATTCAGCCCAATTCGCCTCTTTTAAAAAACACACGTGTGCTCCAAGTGGCTCTGAAACCAGACATATGCTGTACCTGCCCCTTTGCTGTGCTTGTAATGGGCACTTGCTTCCCACAACATTGTTTCAAGCTCTTAGGGATCTGGAAATCCATCCATTGGGAGCTGTATGGTCCACACTCTTATAATTATTAAAGAAAAACACAGAAACACATATGTACTTAAGAATCATTTGGACTGTTTTATTGTTCTCATTCAAACCACTACTCCATAAAAATGAAAGAAAAACACAGACAACATCTGCTTCCTTCTGAGTAATCTATGGTTATTGAGCACATAGGATGCTTGTATAAAAATTGGTTTCAGAGTTAAAACATCAAAAATATTACATTAATTGTGGAATTATAACCAGCAAGTCAAACAGTCAAGATATACAGATCACAGAACAAAGTGGAAGACAATGTGGTTTTTGATTTTTGGTTCAGCAGTCTTGTGCTTCACATCTCCTCAGCGCATCTATCAGATTGTGAAAACACTGATTAAAGCCCTTATTTGCACTATGGGGGGGGGGGGACAGAAACAGCAATGACTGTCGATGTCATTTTTCTTCAAACAATACATGTACATTTCTAATGATTGAGACATATTGCTATTACTGTGTAAGCATGATCAAGCCATTTAAAATGTTACAAGAGAATTTAAGACATTGCTCATTGCTCATAACTGTCACTAAAAAGATGCAGTGAGGATAGTGTCCAAGCAAAATCTCAAGTTTAAAGCAAAGCTTTTTACCCTCCACACTATAAAGGAGTAGCTCTTCCAGGACTACAAAGTCACAATATTGCATTGCCTCACAGTGATTGAGTTGCATTTTTAAAAAAGACAAAAACAAAAACACATTTTATAATTTAAAAAAAAGGATAATTACTCAAGGATTGACAATTCATTCACAATAACAGGTTTTATTTATGATCACATTTTAAAAGAAAAATTAAACTCAAACAGGCTTTTAGTGTTAAAGAAAACACTCAAGCCTGTGAGAATATTAAACTGCATTCAGTCAGATGAGTTAAAAAGGACAGGCCATCACTCTCAATCCCACTCTCCCCTTACCTTCAATATGTGAAACATAAAAATGATGACATTTTACAATCAGATAATGCAGTTTAAATTTTTATTTTACTTGTATTTCTACAGATACTTAAAATAACTAGTTTTTGCTTTTTGGACAAAAGAAAAAAAAAAAAACTAAAAATATAATTGTGGAGTTACCGCACATAATTATTTCATATCAACAGACAAGAAAAACAAAAATACAATATCGTAAGTGTCACAAAGCAACAAGGAACTCAGAATGGAGATCCTTTGTAGTGCCATTAGAAAAAAAAAAAAAAAAAAATCAGTGTTTGATCACAAATAATTGCACAACAGATGTTTTTTTTTTTTTTTAAGTATAATGCCTGGCACCTACCGAATAATAGAGGTAGAGCTACATACAGCTCTAATACATCTACATCCCCCTAAAACAGGGAGAGGACGGTCGAGTGGATACAGACCACAGAAAGAATATCTTCAGATTTGCACAGATGGAGGAAGTTAAATAGTAAAGCCATACTTAAGATTCAAACTGCACATTGCTTTGCAGAGAGTTCAAATATAATAAATACAGATACAAAAAAACAAAAAAAACAAAAAAAAAAAAAGAAAGGGGAAATGGAAGCAACCCTAGAGCCCTTAAAAGGGACATGTGCAAAAAAAAAAAAAACTGTACGTATCTTGTGAGCACGTGTTCATGAGATAAAATTTCAGGTGGGATGGTTTCAGTTTCGAGAGCTGGCAAAAGACCATTAAGCTTCATTTTACTAAAGAAGAGAATGGCACGCTTAAGTTAGTTTCAGATTGACACCTTCCGATTGGAATAAAGGTTATACAAAACTAATAGTGGGTCTCAGCTAAAGGTAATGTTTGACCTAAAATGCTCAAAATGATTTCACACCAATTTAATTATAACTTTCCCCTAAACTGCCGCATTGGAAACTCTGAAGATGAAGCTAACTTCAGCGTCATCTAAAGAGTACAACGGCAGAGCAGAGGTGGATTTATTCACTTTCCTGAAAACACGAAATAAATATAGCTGACAGTATCATCAACCAATAAAAGATAAGGTACAGTGCATCCGGAAAGTATTCACAAAGCTTCACTTTTTCCACATTTTGTTATGTTACAGTCTTATTCCAAAATGGATTAAATTCATTTTCTTCCTCAAAATTCTACACACAACAGCATGAGAAAGTTTCACGTGCTCACGGGATACGTAGTTTTTTTCCACTTTTTTTTTTGCACATGTCCCTTTAGGGGCTCTGAAGGAAATGGGAAGATTAGGAAGCAAAATGTTTGTAACCATTTACTTACCATACTGAAACAACATTCTTATGTTATCTTCTGGTTGTGTTTTATGAATATGCAACCTCACATGGCCAACTGATGAATAATTAACATGCCCATCGATACAATATTTATGTCCCCTCAGGACAGTACAGATGAACTTTGGTTGTCCGTTTGTTCATGACTAGTAATGGAGGATTTCTTATGAGCATGACCTCCAAATATGGTACCTCCAGTATGTTTTAATCTCAAAGTTCCAGTAGTTATGACTTAAACTCTACAGTGAACACAAGGAACAAATAATCACTAATGTAATTTAACAGTACTTTAAGAAGAGAGGCTGGTGAAGTTTGGTGTTATTAGGAAATATTCATTGAGGAACTACCCCTGATGCATGCAGAGTGAGATAAAAACTGGTGCGGGTGCTAAGAAGCCATTTGTATTCTACAGGCCTACAGTATCCTTGACATCTTTTATGATAAAACATCTCAAAATGGACACTTATTATAAATTATTAGCGTACATATTCATAGGATATTAATGTTGCATAAAAACTGCATAGATGGCCCGAGTTGCCCTTTTGTTTTCTGCAAGAACTCCTTCAGATGAGGCGCTCTCAGACGTATCCTGTGTCAGCCCTCATTAAAATTCAGTACCAGCAAAGTGTTTCGATTTTAAGACACTTATAAAAAAGACAAACAAGATAGTTCCAGCCATTGTGATTTAAATCCCCACAGGAGGAGTAAAAAATATATACCGTCAAAAACTGTAGAAACAGTACTACAGTACAAAAAAACGATTTGGTTATATTTGCTAAGTTGTGCTGGTTCTGCTGCGTCTTTGGACGAGTCATTCACAGATCTGTTTCAGAGCCCTTCTTCCAGAAGAAACTGTTATCCTCAGAGTCCCTGCCTATTCGTATCTGAGGCAAACCTTTTGTGTACACGCCTCTGTCAAGGCTGGAGGAAGAAGAGGTACAGAGTAATGTAAATACAGTGCTGTATCAACTCAAGATCACACAGTAAGAATTACTTGTGCGTTTCTTTGCACGAGGGGAAACATGTGACATGAATGGCAGCTGGTACTCACTCACTCGGCCACTGTGGGAGACTCAAAGTAACGCTCAGCATGGCGAATGTGGGTTAAGGAAAGTCTGGGACTGATCTCCTGAGGGAAAGAAAAAGAAAAACCCTTGAAAACACACTTCATATACAATCTGAAATTTCAAATGAACCAGCAGGAAAAAAAGGCAAGCATAGCAAAGCTGTTCTCAGAGTTATGATATGATATTAAATGTCAAGGGGGGGAGAAAAAAAAAAAAAAAGCAGGTTAAAGCAGCGTTAAAGGTATAGTTGGCAGCCTCTCTCTGCGTGAACATTTGAACCAGTACAGCTTTAAGACCCTCCCCCCTCCCTCCCTCCTTCTCCACACAGGTGTAACGTGAACGCGCTTGAGACCGACAGGCCGGCCAGGTGAAAACACACACAGAGGATACACAGGTAAGAAACATGAATTACACTTTACGTTATAGAGATATAACAGGCTTTACACTGACTTTAGCCTGACTATTCGTTAGCTAGACGTTTGGTGCTCAGTCGAACTTTGTGATAACGTGACGTCTTTCTGCAGTCAGCTTGTTTACATGCTAACGCTGTTAGCACGTTACGTTAGCTTTTAGCTCGTTATTTCGGTAACTGAGATGGCGAGCCAGTAAGTTAACAGCATATTTCCGTGTGTGTCTTTTCCCATCGTGTGACATTTCTGCCTGTATGTTGTTACGGTGAGTGTAGAGACTGAGACCCTGACGGCGACTTCGCCTGCAGCTCCGGAGGGGGGAAACGACGACGATGGAGCTGAGCAGAGGAGATTTATTATATAGATTCAAAAATGCCCCTCCTTGAACCGCCACCTTACTGTGGTGGAGGGGTTTGTGTGCCCGAATGATCCTAGGAGCTATGTTGTCGGGGGCATTACGCCCCTGGTAGGGTCTCCCATGGCAAACAGGTCCTAGGTGACGGGCCAGACTAAGAGCGGTTCACAAGCCCATCATGAACAGAAGAACATCAAGGACCGTTACGTCGCCCTGGATTGGCGCAATTACCAGGGGCCCCACCCTGGAGCCAGGCCTGGGGTTGGGGCTCGCAGGCGAGCGCCTGGTGGCCAGGGTCTTTGCCCACGGGACCCGGCCGGGCTCAGCCCGAAATGGCGACGACGTGGGCCCGCCTTCCAGTAGGCTCACCACCCGCAGGAAGGTCCATGAGGGGCCGGTGCAATGTGGTTTGGGTAGCAGTGTCGTGGCGGGGGGGCCTCGACGACCCAATCCCTGGACCAAAACTCTGGCAATAGGGACATGGAATGTCACCTCGCTGGGGGGGAAGGAGCCTGAGCTCGTGCGGGAGGTTGAGAGGTACCGGCGGCTAGAGATAGTCGGGCTCACCTCCACGCATAGCTTGGGCTCTGGAACCCAGCTCCTTGAGAGGGGCTGGACCCTCCACTACTCTGGAGTTGCCCAGGGTGAGCGGCGGCGAGCTGGTGTGGGCTTGCTTATAGCTCCCCAGCTCAGCCGCCATGTGTTGGAGTTCACTCCGGTGAACGAGAGGGTCGCTTCCCTGCGCCTTCGGGTTGGGGATAGGTCTCTTTGCTGTTGTTTGTGCCTACGGGCCGAACAGCAGTACAGAGTACCCAGGCCTTCTTGGAGTCCCTGGGAGGGGTACTTGATAGTGCTCCGACTGGGGACTCCATTGTTCTACTGGGGGACTTCAACGCGCTCACGTGGGCAACGCAACAGTGATACCTGGAGGGGCGTGATCGGGAGGAACGGCCTCCCCGATCTGAACCCGAGCGGTGTTCTGTTATTGGACTTCTGTGCTAGTCACAGGTTTGTCCATAACGAACACCATGTTCTGAGCATAAGGGTGTCCATCAGTGCACGTGGCACCAGGACACCCTAGGCCGGAGGTCGATGATCGACTTTGTTGTCGTTTCATCTGATCTCCGGCCGTATGTCTTGGACACTCGGGTAAAGAGAGGGGCTGAGTTGTCAACCGATCACCACCTGGTGGTGAGTTGGATCCGCTGGCAGAGGAGGAAGTTGGACAGACCTGGCAGACCCAAACGTATTGTGAGGGTCTGTTGGGAACGTCTGGCCGAGCCCTCTGTCAGGGAGGTCTTCAACTCCCACCTCCGGAAGAGCTTCTCACAGATTCCGAGGAGAGGCTGGGGACATTGAGTCCGAGTGGACCATGTTCTCTGCCTCCATTGTCGACGCAATGGTTCGAAGTTGTGGACGCAAAGGTCTCTGGTGCCTGTCGTGGCGGCAACCCCGAACCCAGTGGTGGACACCGGAAGTAAGGGATGCCGTCAGGCTGAAGAAGGAGTCCTATCGGACCATGTTGGCCTGTGGGACTCCTGACGCAGTTGACAGGTACCGGCAGGCCAAGCAAGCCGCAGCCCCGGACGGTCCTGGAGGCAAAAACTCGGGTCTGGGAGGAGTTCGGTGAGGCCATGGAGGAGGACTATCGGTCGGCCTCGAAGAGATTCTGGCAAACCGTCCGGCGCCTCAGAAGGGGGAAGCAGTACTCTCTGCCAACACTGTTTACAGTGCAGGTGGGGAGCTGTTGACCTCGACTGGGGACATTGTCGGACGGTGGAAGAAATACTTCGGGAGGATCTCCTCAATCCCACCGACTTGCCTTCCAATGAGGAAGCAGGAGGCTGGGGACTCTGAGGTGGACTCGTCCATCACCCAAGCCGAAGTCACTGAGGTAGTTCGTAAGCTCCTCGGTGGCAAGGCGCCGGGGGTGGATGAGATCCGCCCTGAGTACCTCAAATCTCTGGATGTTGTGGGGCTGTCTTGGCTGACACGCCTTTGCAACATTGCATGGAGGTTGGGGACAGTGCCTCTGGTGTGGCAAACTGGGGTGGTGGTCCCTCTTTTTAAAAAGGGGGACCGGAGAGTGTGTTCCAACTACAGGGGGATCACACTTCTCAGCCTCCCCGGAAAGGTCTACGCCAGGGTACTGGAGAGGAGAATTCGGCCGATAGTCGACCCTCTGGATTCAGGAGGAACAATGCGGTTTTCGTCCTGGTCGTGGAACACTGGACCAGCTCTATACCCTCCACAGGGTGCTTGAGGGTTTATGGGAGTTTGCCCAACCAGTCCACATGTGCTTTGTGGATCTGGAGAAGGCATTCGACCGTGTCCCTCGTGGTGGTATTCTGTGGGGGTGCTCCATGCGAGTATGGGGTCCGGGGAGCCTTTGCTAAGGGCTGTTCGGTCTCTGTACGACCGGAGCAGGAGCTTGGTTCGCATTGCCGGCAGTAAGTCAGACCTGTTCCCAGTGCATGTTGGACTCCGGCAGGGCTTGCCCTTTGTCACCGGTCCTGTTCATAATCTTTATGGACAGGATTTCTAGGCGTAGCCAGGGGCCGGAGGGAGTCCGGTTTGGGAACCACAGGATTTCATCTCTGCTTTTTGCGGATGATGTTGTCCTGATGGCTTCATCAGGCCAGGACCTTCAGCATGTACTGGAGCGGTTTGCAGCCTAGAGTGTGAAGCGGCTGGGATGAGAATCAGCACCTCCAAATCCGAGGCCATGGTTCTCGACCGGAAAAGGGTGGCATGCCCTCTCCAGGTGGGTGGAGAGGTCCTGCCTCAAGTGGAGGAGTTCAAGTATCTCGGGTCTTGTTCTGTTCACGAGTGAGGGAAAGATCGAGAGCGTGAGAGATTGACAGGCAGGCGGATTGGTGCAGCGTCCGCAGTTATGCGGTCGGTGTACCGGACCGTCGTGGTGAAGAAGAAGGAGCTGAGTCGAAAGGCGAAGCTGACTCTCGATTTACCGGTCAATCTACGTTCCCACCTGCACCTATGGTCATGAACTTTGGGTAATGACCGAAAGGACAAGATCGCGGATACAAGCGGCCGAAATGAGTTTCCTCCGCAGGGGTGGCTGGGCGCTCCCACTTAGAGATAGGGTGAGAAGCTCGGTCACTTTCGGGAGGAGCTCGGAGTAGCGAGCAGCTGCTCCTTCGCCGAGAGGAGTCATCGAGAGGAGTCAGCTGAGGTGGCTTGGGCATCTGTTTCGGGATGCCCCCTGGACGCCTCCTCTAGGGAGGTGTTCCAGGCATGTCCCACCGGAGGAGGAGGCCTCGGAGGAAGACCCAGGACACGCTGGAGAGACTATGTCTCTCGGCTGGCCTGGGAACGCCTCGGGGTCCCCCCGGAAGAGCTGGAGGAAGTGTCTGGGGTGAGGGAAGTCTGGGCATCTCTGCTCAGACTGCTGCCTCCGCGACCCGGTCCCGGACCAAGCGGATGAAGAAGAAGAAGAAGATGAAGATTCAAAAATGTGTATTTTTAACATATTCAAGAAACGTAATTTATTATCCAATCCAAGTGTGTTTTCTACAGTGATTTGTGTCTAAATGCATTAATGTTAAAACAAATACACCACTTTCCTGTTAAACTGTATTACTGAAATATCTTTGGACCAAATTTTAACACACTATAACCTTCATTTGGAACAATTCAAACCAAAGGGTCAACACTGACATGAATGTCTCAAAAATAATGTCTTATAATTTATTAAAAATTAATAACATTTCATAGAAATTAAGAAGCTTTATTTTGCATAGGAATGACAGAAAAGGTAAGTTACTGCAGATTAAAAATGCACATTTACAACATAAACTTTGATTTGTGATGAAGACTCTTGATTCTTCAAAGTGCAGTAATAACAAGCCTCTGTCAGACCTGAGGAGAGAATAAAGAAATGAATATGTGATCAGACAGTTTCATTTATGAATGAAGACATCATGGAGGTACACATTTGTTTTAAGAATAATCCAAATTAAAATCCCTGAATATAACAATATTAAAAGTAACACAGAGTAAGAAAAATGAAATTGTTCACGAAAAATAAACACTTAACTCGTCTGCTCAACATAACACTTTTACTGACCTGGATTCAACCACATCATAGAGGTGTGAATCTTCAGCTAGTCCTCATGATTTATTTCAATTCACCTGCCTAAAATGGAAAACCTAAACTAAACAAAGATGGTCCTCAACATTTGTCAGCTGGCAGTTAGTTTGTCATCAGCAGGTTTACAGGCATTTGAAGAAGCTGCAGCAGTGATTTTCACTTAATTATTTAAATATTTCACAACTTGAAATCAGCTGCCACGTTACTGTTGTGAACACTGCTGATTAACAAGGAGCAGAAATAAATGTTTGACATGAAAAATAATCTACAGTAATATCTGTTAAGTAAAACAACAATCACATGTATTTCAGAGTTTGTTTGATAAGAAACTAATAAGCAGTGAATCATTAACTAAGCAGCAGTGAACCACTTCTGAGAACATTTAGCTGTGCTGTGAGAGCACAGACACACATCAAGATCAGGACCAACATCAAACCGATATGACTTCACAAACTTCACAAAGAGATTTTTAACAACTTTAAGATAAAAAAAAAAAAAGCTAACTGCTAACGTTAGCGGATAGCATTAGCATCATCGGAAAGCTAATGTTAGCTCGGCTTCAACATCACAGTAACATGAAGATTCACTGCGGACTGTTTCTGTAACACGTCTTATTTTGTGGTTAGTTTTTACAGGAATTCAAACAGAGATAATTACCTGTCCAGCAGAAATGTGTAACTCTCCATCAGTGTGAATCTTTCAGCTCTCTCTCCGGTGTTTACTCTCGTTTAATCTCCGGCTCGGTCAAATCCTTTTTCTTTAGCTTCTTTTCTTCTCTGCTCATCTTCTGTTTCTTCTCTCTCAGTATCAGCAGTAGTTGTCAGAGGAGGGATGGCTCGCTTTTCTCTCTGCTGCTGCTCCTCATTGAGTAAACACACGTAAGGTCGTGACCCCGCAGTGAACGTCACCACGAGAGCTCCTACGCTGACCGTGACGCCGCAGCGTGTTCACGTCTGACGTCAGACACTCCTCCTGCTCTGATTGGTTGTTTTGACCCGGGCGCGGTGGATTTTAACAAATGGCTTTAGAGGCAGAAGGCGGGGCCGGAGGGGGCTGATTATTATCACAGATGATCTGTCTCATATTCTACTATCAGGACATGGTGGTACAGTTTGAAGTGAATATGACTAAAAGTAGTGTTTGAAATTGTTACCAACTGAACCTTTAAAAACGAGCATATTGATCATTTGAAAAATTCCATTTGTTAGTGCAGGCAAGAGGCCTTGAAGTGTGAAGCCGTTAGAAGCAAAGTTCTTGTTGCAGCCTTTTCAAGCTTGGGCAAAGCAAACCCTGGCTAATACTCACTATCCAAAGACTTATTCCCCAGCATGGGCTCCTGCTCCATCATATCCATAGAGATTTTTATACTGGGGATATTTTCATGGTAGGGGTAGTCAGACTGTGGGGAGGAGGGGTGGAGAACATTAACTCTTATGGACATTGAGGTGAGGATCTACAGGAGGCTATAATAGATGATCACATGACAACAATGGGTTGAACTCTGAAAGATTCTCACACTCACAAATTCGATTTCGCTGTCGATGCTTCCCTTCTTCTTGTTTTTCTTCTTCTTCTCATCCTCTTTCTTCTTCTTGTCCTTCTCTGGGATGACATCATCCAGGTAGCTGAGGTCGTGCTGAGAGAACACATAGTCCATTGCCTTGCGGACGGCGACCAATGCCAGGATCTGCGGACGGAGAAATAGTCACATTAGCTTTCATGCCCAGGAGGAGTGTCTGCTTGCGCCTGCAGCCATTTCTCACCATGACAGGGAAAATGATGGCAGCCACGGTGGACTTGAGGACCCAGAGGAGGGCCAAACACAGGCCCTGGATGAAGGTGAAGAGGTGGATGCGTCTCTGGGGGACGTGTCGCAGGTAGATCAGGTCCGGCTGGTGCTTGGCGGGCATCAGCAGCAGCTTCAGGCGGTCCATGAACTGAGAGGCAAAAGGACAAACGGGTCAGTCACTATATTTCTTTATTTGTTAAATGTAAAAAATGTGGCATGTGGTAAGTAAATTAACAAGTAATGTAATAATGTTCCTGTCAAGTCATGTGCTTTTTCAATGTGTTCAACTTCCAACACTGGTTAGTTAGCAGGCACCGAACAGGTCAGACTCACTCACCTGAACACCATTGAGTGACGCTACGCCCATGTAGAGGAACACACCGTAGAGAACAGGCATGGGAATGAACTGAAGGTCACAGAGCACAAAGGAAAAAGGTTGTTAATGTGATACGCGAGTGGCTGCAGTCATGTCAGTTTAGGTGAAAGTCAGATACGCTGGAGATGGTAGAGTTCTTTCCAATTGAGTCAATGACACTTTTTTAGCATCATTGCTCAGCTTAAAAATAGTCCACAAGCAGCTTTTCTAAGAATGCTCTTTTGGTAGTGTGACCAGTCACTTGGCTGCCACCGGTACAGGTTTGGTAACTACTTTCTCAGCATTGACCATGAAACCTTAAAGTAGTTGGGACAACTGGTGTGCAACAAGTGCAGAAATGTTCGGGAATTACTTAAGCCAAGAGTAGGTTATGCATGAAAGATGAAAATCTGAGCATAATTCACAATTTATACTAAACATCTAGCACATTTCCCATAGTTACTACTGAATAGCAGATGAAAAAAGGAAAATGTTTTGAGGACAATATTTAGGAGGTCCACAAGAGGGAGTGCCAGCTCCAGTAATCTCCTCTTTGTGACTTCACCTTTTTTTTTTTTGTTTGGCAGGTTAATGTGGGAATGGAAACTTGAGAAGGCACTCAAGAATCAAGAATCTTTATATTATATGTGTGAAGATGGCACCGCGGATGGCAACCTCGGTACTGCGCTCTCTCGTACCTTTTGTTTTTAACTTCGTTTTCTGCTCCCAGTTTTTTTTAAACCAGAAAGTTTTACGGAGAGATTTTGGGATTAGCCGGAGACACCGTCGTGGGAAACGCGCCGGAGCGCTTGTCAGACTGAGACAGCGATTCACCTGGCAAATGTCTGTCTCTGACCAACAAGATATATGAAATGCTGGTCCTCAACTGGAAAAATATGGACTTTTGCAGATCTGCAGCTCTGTGCTTCACGGAGACCTGGCTTGGCTAGCACATCCCGGACAGGTTCACTCCATCTCCCCGGGCTTCCACCTGATACGGGCGGACCTCACAGAGCTGTCCGGGAAAACGAGGGGCGACGGAATCTGCTTTTATGTAAACGAAGGTTGGTGTATGGATGTCAGTGTTGAAGAAGTCGTGCAGCCCTCATTTAGAAACTCTTTTTATAAACTGTAAACCTTTTTATTTGCCGCGGGAGTTCTCCTTGTTCATTCTGGTGGGAGTCTACATCCATCCCCAGGCCTGTGTTACTGAGGCCTTACAACACCTGGCTGACCAGATAAGGAACATGGAGCAACAACATCCAGACTCCCTGCTCATTGTACTGGGGGACTTCAACAGAGCAAACCTCAGCCACGAACTGCCAAATTACAGACAAAACATTAAGTGTCCCACCACACCACATCCTGGACCACTGCTACACAACTTTAAAGGGACGCCTATATCGCTGTTCCCTGGGCAGCATTGGGACTCTCCGATCTCGACTCACTGTCTGGTTCATCTCATCCTGACCTACAGGCAGAAACTAAAATCTGCTAAGCCTGTGGTGAAGACTGAGGAGATGGACCACTGAGACAAAGCTGGACTTGCTGCTTGGTATTGGATTGATTGATTGATATTGTTTTTGCTGCTGCAACCGCTGACCTGCATGAACTTACTGACACTGACATCCTACTTCAGTTTCTGTGAGGAGATGTGTGTGCCAACAAAAACCTTCTTCACCTACAACAACAACAAACCCTGGTTTTCACCAAAGCTCAGACAGCTTCGTCAGGCCAGAAGTGGGGATAGGATCCTGTACAACCAGGCCAGGAACACACTGACTAAGCAGATCAGAGTAGCTAAGAAGGGCTACACTGAGAAGCTGAAAAACAACTTTTCAGCAAGCAATTCAGCGTCAGTGTGGAGGAGCCTGGAGACCATTACCAACTACAGGAGACCATCCCCCCACACTGCAGGGAACCATCAACTAGCTGACGAGCTGAATGGGTTTTACTGTAGGTTTGATAGGCCATCTTTCTCTCACCCCTCACCCACCCCAACAACAACACCTTACAACCATTCACACTTCCTGCCAGCCCCTCACCCCTCCCCGCTGACCCCTCACCTGCACTCAGGATTTCTGAGGAGGACGTGTGTCGGCTCTTTCAGAGACAGAACATCAGGAATCACCAGGACCAGACGGTGTGTCTCCCTCCTGCCTGAAAGTCTGCCGCTGACCAGCTGACGGCCATCTTCACTCAGATCTTCAACAGATCTCTGGAGCTGTGTGAAGTCCCCTCCTGCTTAAAATGCTCCACCATTATTCCAATCCTCAAGAAACCCTCAATCACAGGATTAAATGATTACAGGCCCATCGCCCTGACGTCTGTGGTCATGAAATCTTTTGAGAGACTGGTGTTGGCCCACCTGAAGGACATCACAGGCCCCCTGCTGGACCCCCTGCAGTTTGCGGACATGCAAGGATCCTGTTTGTGATCTTCAGTTCGGCATTCAATACCATCATCTCAGTCATCCTCCACTCCAAACACTCCCAGCTCACTGTGCCAGTCCCTACCTGTCAGTGGATCTCAAACTTCCTGACCGACAGGAGGCAGCAGGTGAGGTTGGGGAGCATCACATCCAGTACCCGGACAGTCAGCACTGGAGCCAGCCAACCTGGAGCTGAATACACGCTCAAAACTGTGGAGATGACAGTGAACTTCAGAAGGAGCCCCCCAACACTGCTCCCTCTATCCATCTTGAACAACACGGTGTCTGCTGTGGAAACTTTCAGGTTCCTGGGTTCCACAATCTCCCAGGACCTGAAGTGGGAATCCAACATCGACACCATCAGGAAGAAGGCCCAGTAGAGGATGTACTTCCTGCGCCAACTCAGGAAGTTCAACCTGCCTCAGGAGCTGCTGATCCAGTTTTACACTGCCATTATTCAGTCTGTCCTCTGCATATCCATCACTTTGTGGTTTAGATC
Source organism: Scortum barcoo (assembly GCA_023238725.1). Lineage (NCBI taxonomy): Eukaryota > Metazoa > Chordata > Actinopteri > Centrarchiformes > Terapontidae > Scortum > Scortum barcoo. Next base: position 10,752,452 of record CM041545.1, read on the forward strand.
AGCCACCAAACAGGACAGGAACAGACTACAACGGACAGTCAGGACTGCAGAAAAAAAGTCATCAGTGCCAGCCTGCCCTCCATTCAGGACTTGTACATGTCCAGAGTCAGGAAACGGGCAGGTAACATCACTGCAGATCCATCACAACCTGGACATAACCTGTTTCACCTCCTTCCACTCCGGCAGGCGCTACAGAGCTCTGTACGCCAAAACAACCAGAAACAAGAAACAGTTTCTTTCCTCAGGCTGTCACTCTGATGAACATATAACACCAGTCACAGAGCGTCAGGAACAATCCCGAAAACAAAAACATCAATTTCGATAACAAAAAAAATATATTTAAATACATACTGTATATACTGTATACATACTGTCTATGCTCTGTATATTCTGTATACAAGATATCCATTCTTTTGATTATTTATTTTCTATTTTCTTGACCCTCTCGTAGAGGGTACCGTAAAAACCGGAGACAAATTCCTTGTATGTGCACACATACCTGGCCAGTAAAGCTGATTCAAATATATGTAAAAAATATGTAATATGTACATAAATATCTAAAGATTTAAAGTTGTAGCAGCAATGTACAATGGGTGGGTGGGTGTCGATGGAATTTGGGGAAAACTGCCTTTAACTCAACATGGTTAAAGTCTCCGGCCACAATCACAGCCGCCTCTGGATTGTTGTTCATTTGCAGACTGATCATGCAGTACAGCTCCTCCAGTGCTAATTTAGCATGAGCTCGCAGTGATATGTAGGACGGCTCCACCTCTGCGTTTCTCAAGGCTGCAGTCCTGTCCAGAGAAGAGAGCACCCCGCTAGCTCCACTGCCCTGTCTGGCATGTTGTTATCCAGCCAGATCTCGGTAACAATCGCCACACAGCTGTGCTGTCGATCTTTGCAGAGATCCTCAGCTTCATCTCGTCCATTTTGTTGACGAGTGACCTGGTGTTTGTGAGGAAGAGACTAGGGAAGAGCCGGTCTGTATGGGTTAGCTTGTAGCCTAGCACGCAGGCCGCCCCTCTTGCCCCGCTTTTGTTTACAATGCCTCCTCCTCCTTCTCCTTGGCAACAGAGAGGGGATCATGAAAACCCCGGTGGTCCGCTGAATCTCCGGTGGTACAAAATCCAGCCCCGGAAATGCTCACAGGTGCGCACTCTCCCCAGTCTCCAACAGTCCAGCCCCAACTGCCACTGCAGGCGACCAAAAGATCACCAAGAACAGACAAAAAGAAAAGCCAGGAGCACCAAGCCGCTGCGTGTACATGCGCCGCCATGGCAACAAGACCGGCAGCATTTGGAGCTTAAGCCCTGATGAACATGCTTAAGTTCCTAATCGGATAAATTAAAAGATTTGAAATTATTTTGAATCTGAAAGGGGTGACAGGAGTTTGTCCTAAAAGAGGCGGACAGTAATCCATATTTCCATGGAAGAATTAGGAAAGTTGGAGCACTACCTTGAGGATAGGGGCCATGAAGACGGAGAGCCCCGTCAGGAGGAACACAAAGATACCGGTGACTCTTTGTTCCCTGGTGAAAAACCACAAAATTAATAAGTCTCAGAAAGGCAGTGTAAACAGCTGGTTTTATAATGACACTTTAATCCATAGTATCAAATTTACTAGAGATTATATTGCTTCTATAATATACACAGAGACACTTTTAACTTGTCGCTGTACAAGGATAGTCTCAAACTCTTTGGGCTTAATTTTTTAAAAGGTGCTTGAGCCCAAATTGAGGCTTTAAAAAAGGAGTGAACTTCACTTTCAATAGAAAATTCGAGGTTATGAATTATTCTTATGCCAATAAACCACATGAAGGAAGTCAATGTCATCGACTACATCACAAACATCACAAATCCAGGATGCCATGATACATGATCTTGAAAGATTTTTCCGGCCTTCCAACGGCCTTTTCACAGACGTTTTTCAGTCAAGCCATTCTCACTATAATACAATTGATGTGTAATTTTTATTTATTTATATAGATATCTATCTATATCTATCTATATATATAGATATAGATATAGATATAGATATAGAGAGATAGAGATAGATAGATATAGATAGATATATCTATATCTCTTATTTCTGGCTCTCCCTGCCAAACTTCTCTTATTCTCTTATTGTTCAAAAATAATTCTGGCTCTGTGAGTAGGATTTATTTATGTTTATAAGGACTGTGCACAAATTTTCATATTTATTGCAATTTATGAATGAAGACCGCATGCAATTAACGCATGCAATTCTTCATGCAAAACTCTTAGTCTGCCTTCTAGCCACCTGCTAAGAGATTTATTTACACCTGGGAATCCATAATAAATGTAATTAACTTCCTGGCACTGTCAAAAGCCAACAATACTCTGGGAAAACAGAGCAAGGAGTAGAAACTTAGCAGCTGTGCTGACTCACCTCACACCGAGAAATTTGGGCTGCTCCCCGGGGGCCGACGTCTGGGTCTCCATTTTCAGAGAGTCAATGTGGGCGATTGAGATGACAGTGGCAGCCACGTACCACGGCAGGCCCATGAAAGAGCAGAGGATCATCAGGATGGCCACCCAGAACAGGTCCAAGTGATAGCCTGCCCCTTTCTGAGAGGAGACATGAGGAAAGAGCAGAAGAATGAGTTTGTCGGGAATTTAACCACAAGACGCGAGATTCTCATGTGAACCAGAGAATCAAGAGAAAGTATGGATCAATGACCTTAATGAGAAGGTGTTAACATTCAAAAATTATAAACACATAAAATAGAGCATAAATTGTTAAATTGATTGTTTTAGTTCAAAAAGTTACACTTAAATGAAAAGATTTTGTATTTTTTCCTCCACCAGAAACTCCCCACCCTTTGGAAAGCTATGAAACAGCAATTGGACCATCGTGCAGGGACATACAATTTGGAGAAAAAAAGTTTAAGTGGTTTAATTAACTTTATTTTTAGTTTTATCTTTATCATTCGCTTCATTTTGGAATTTCTGAAATTAATAAAACTTCGCGCACCAACCTTGAGCTTGTGCTCTTTCCTGTTGACAATCACAGCAGTGATCTGCTGGTCCATAAAGATCAGAATGGTGACCAGCAGAGCAGGGAGTGCAGCTGCCAGGTACACCCACCAAGGGTTCCCTCCAAAAGGAGGAACAAACCAGCCCCTCAGTGGACTCGTGGGCTAGACAAAAACCAGAAGGACAACAAGACTGTTAAAGGGGCCTGGACCTCATTACACACAGACACCTGACAAGTGTGTCCTCTCAGCTCTGCCTGCACACATACCAGATTCTCTTAGACATGGATAACATCTGATATAGAACAGAAACAAATACCTAATTCAACTCCTAACTCCACACTTTCAGAGGGTCTTAACACTGAACAGAGTTTGAAATTACTGGTGCATCCTGACACAACAAAAAACTGAATTAAGACTGTGGTCAAACAAAGCTGGCTCTGTACTTGCCACTTTAAGATCCTCTGTGCTCTCACATCACCTATAATCAAGCTGTTATTTGATGCAGGTACCCGCTCCTCTACCCCATCACTCCCTTCCTCTGTATCAAGGAGGGGCAGGGGGCTTAACGCCAGCTGAGGAACATTTGAGCTTAGCAATCTCAAAGACTAATAGTGACTTAGTGTCAGGTAGATTGTATCACTTACTGGGCAAATCACAAAGAAAGCCATTGTACTGGGATTTTCAAGAATTTCAGCTTTCCATCAGAAACATGGATCATTATCACTGTAATCAAAGGAAACTGCACCTGGCTGGTCATTGTCAGTCAGCACAATGATTTCAAACACAATGAAATGGTGACTAGGTTTTTTTCTTTGTATGTACATGATTTTATATTTGAAACAGGTCTTCCACATGTGTTCTGTACCTTGAATTCACTTGGCACTATTAGCTTTGGTGTGTTTACGCCAACAAAGGCATCCACGCCACAGAAGAGAAGGATGGTCAAGATGATCGCAAAGTCACTGATGAGCTTCCTCACCTGGAAGGAGGAAACAGTTGTAGCAAGTTTGACAAGTTTTTTTTTTTGTTTGTTTGTTTGTTTTTTTTTTTAAGCTTGTGGCAGTATGAACTACTGGCTCCAGAGATATTTCATCTTTATGTGTTTGTCAAAGAATTACACCCTATTAAACTACATGTTTGCTGATAAACACAGGCAGACATTACCTTGCTGAGTGGGTACTTACTGCAACTGGAATAAAATGTAATTTAAGGACCAATACTTTGTGGATCTGAGCTTGAGCCTCCTTTGAGTCCCTTTTTCCTAAAATCCTGTGAACAGTGTGAAATTTAACCCTCCCACATGAACACCTGAGCTTGTAGCCTAAACTTAGAATTGAAAGCTAGCTGTTTGGTGAACACCACTCGATGGTCACCGCTTCCAGACATTAGGCGCAGGGTCAGCAGTTGAGGAAAAAAAAAAAACAACAAATAAATAAAAAAACTGCCACACATTCACAATCGATGGCTGCCATCACTCACCGTGGTGGGGAAGAAGCGGCTCGTCTTGAATTGCTTCAGAGCCATGGAGCAGGCGTAAGTCCCAAAGAACAGGATGAAGGACATCAGGGTGATGTCAGGCACGTAGCCACAGGCCTCTCCCTCCAGCTGCCCTCCGTACTTCAGACACTGCTGCCTGGTCAGGGACGCCCAGGTGGCGTTTGCAGGCTGGAGAGGCAAGGACAGAGAGGTTCTTTCCATCAAAACAACAATATTTGGAGAAAACCAGCTCCGTCAATGAATCAAACAGCAGTTCTTGAAATTTCTGAACCCATGCTACTAAATGTCACAAGAACACAGCATACCAGATCAGTACTGTTTGTCCAGGCAGTGACATCAAGGAGCTCGGACGAGTTGCCTGGTAAAAAGAAACAATAATATCTAATCACCTAAATGAGAGTGCTTCTGTTACACGCAGTATCATACTTTGTCATTGTCATATTGGATCAGTGTCAACATCACTCTCCCAAGCCAAGTCACTTCTGACACAGAAACTGATAGGGCTGTTGAGAAAGTAAACAGTGGTATCTACAGGCCGACACATACGAGTATCATTTGTTATCTCCACTGTAAACACCACAAAAATAAGTTGAAAGCTTTGTTTAACATACAATAGTAACATCGCTGCCAGACGGGGAGAAAAGCAAATACCACTGTTCAGCTTTCACTGTCTGGTATCACTGGTGATACCGAGAGCCCGATGGCGCCCCGGCACAATTAACAATGAGGAGTTTTTAGGCAAAGGATGGTTCGGGATTGAGTGGTGGCATCTGATGCTCCCTATGTCACTGGATATAGCAAAACCCTTCATGTAATCAATCTTTACGTGGCCATTCCAGCAATTTCTCTAAAAGTGGAGAATGCGTACCGGGTGTGCAGCGGCAGTCGTACTGGGTGATGAAGTTGGGGTCATAGTGGGAGTTAATGGGGTTGTGGTGGCCCAGTTTTATCATCTTTTTGAACGCGTCGTAGATGAAGATGAAGCTGATGAGCGCAGAGAAGCCCTCCTCGGTGAAGCGGGTGAAGTACTGCACCAGGAAGCTGGCGTCTGTGGCGACCACCAGCACCAGACAGAATATACCCGACCACAGGCCAATCCACAGCCGGAACTCGAGGTAGTCAAAGCCATTGTCTCTGAGGAGAAAGAGGAGGAGGAGGAGGAGGAGGAAAGATTTGGCGAGTGGTTAATTTTGTACAAGTCTACTCTACTCCTACACCTCCATACTTTTATTCACAAGCAATTATAATCCCTCTACTTTCAATTACCTCTGTCTAATTTGAATGCCTCCTTAAAGCATATCAGTAATACTCCAGAGCCCTCCAAAATAAATTATATATTAAAAAATAATAATAATATTGATTCTGAATCTGTGAAGCACCCGTCAGCAGCTTTTCTCTATGTTGCAGCTGTGGACAGGCTAGCAGCTGCCACTGAGTCAGTAACAGTTGACCTGAGGCATGGAAACATTTGGGGCCCCACAGACTCCACAACATCCTTCACCCACTGCGTAAAATTAAATGAGAGTGAATTATTGATGATGGAACATAATCAGTGAGGTGTCTGGTAATGCTAGAAGACTCTCTCTGGGAGAGGAAAGGAGTGCAGCGGAGAGAGGTGGGAGTTGTCAACATTTCACAACCTTGAATAGCAATCAACTGTTGTGAAATTGCTGAAGAGAATACATTCCCAATGCAAGCAAAGTCACTGTCAGTAAATGTGGATTATGTATATCCCTTATGCTGTCTCTCATTTTATTTATAGGGAGCAGAGGGAAAGTATCTCTGTAAATACACAAACAACATCTGTCCTCTGGGGATGAACAACAATCTATAAATATCTACCAGGCTACTGTTGAATGCGTTTGAGCTTTTCTCCACCCTTCCTGTGAATATAATACAAGAGACTGAATGACTTTCAACAGCCACTTACTTGCTGAAGTTGAAGAGGAGTCTTTCAAACACAAGCACCGGGCCTGTGCTGCTGAGAATAGTCAGGGGCTGACCAGCCAGCAGACAGAACACTGCCCCCGTCAGAGCCGTACCCAGGAAACTTTCCAACACACCCTGCAACACAGCACACACACACACATACACATATACACATACACACAGACTTTACACACAGCTCAGGGAGCATGTTAGACACTGGGCATGACTCCATATCAGCTATCTTGGGTATAAAGTGCTCAACAGATTCACATTCTTTAAGTTTTAGACACATTTCTTAAAATTCAACTCTTTCTGAGCCATGAAACATCAATACCATAAATCTGCTTACTCAGCTGGAAGCTTTGTTTTCCCTACACATCACACAGCTGCAAGACTGGCCCTTCAGGACAGGCCTGTTTACTTTCCAGGCATGTCAGTTGTTCAGATTGTGTGTATTTTACAACCCCAGAGATATATAGATACAGTAGACAGAAGGAGTAATTAACCACTAGGCTGTACTTCTGAGACCTGCTCTGAGAAAGGTCAAGTGAGGGAAGGGATTCCCTCTCCCGTGCTCAGAGCGGAGAGGGGGAGTGATGGAGGATATAGGAGTGCTGGTGGCAGTGGAGGGGCGGGGTGGGGTCATTGGAAATGCAGCCATGACAAGGCTGCAGTGGCTGAGTAATCTGGATCTGTGGTTATTTACAGCCTGGGCAAATCCCTGAGTCCTGTGCTCTGCAGGTCTGCAAGAACGCAGCTCTTTGGTAGGAGAGGGGCCAACGATCTTTAGTGACTGGGCAACCTTATACATTAGAGGGCAGGATGGATACAAAGATGCATGCCACAACTGAACCGCAACTGTATCACTCCTCAATATGCAGTCCTGTCAACAGCAGGTACAACAGATGGATGCATTATGAGCCATTGACCTCCAAATTAGCATGGTTTATCAACTAAAGTCAACACTTGTTCCATTAGTTTGTGACTTAACACAGAGAGCTATGACAGAGGTGAAAATGGCAAACATTTAAAAAACAAATAAATCAGCATTATAAAGACATTAAGGGTAAACAGTATGTAGTGCCCAACTCTTGTGAACCATGTTCTTTTTTGGTTACATTATAAAAAGCAAAATGTGCAATGAAAGTAAAAGAAAGGAAGGAATGGAGCACATTAGTTTTGTACTGAAAAAGAACGATGCATGGATATGTGCATGAGAGACCATTGACCGGTACTTAAGAGATCTTTAATCTAGTTACTTTCACACCGTGTGACCAAAATAAAGAGGATAAAGTTGGATCTATACTGGGAACAAAAGGTCAGAATGTCAGCCTCTGCTGCTTTGATTTTGACAATTGTTTCGAGTCTCCAAACTTAAAAGTGCAATACAAATGACTGAAGTTCCCATTTAATTTAATTTTTTTTTTTTTTTTTTTTTTTTTAAATAGGTTGTCCCCCATTTAACATTTATAGCTAATTACATAGAACCACAGCACCTGCATTCTTTGTCAGTTTAAGTGGGAAAAAAAAGGAGAGATCTAGACATGATTAAGGTCTGTGCACGCTCAGTAAGAGTCAATCCCCCCTGACCCCTAACTGGATCAATCTGGCTTCAGGTCCAGCTTTTTTCAGTAGTCATATTTAGGTCAGGGGTCATATTTTAGGCACAGATTTAAACTTTGCCTGCCAGCAGTGACAACTTGCAAGTTAAGCTGGCTCAAGGTTAACTGACTGGAGACTTGTTTTGTCTCCAGTCAGCCTTAAACAACAGTGACTCTGAACATGCACCACAAACAAACTTAACACATGTTAAAATGTAAAACCATAAAAAGGAGTTACCTGCATGTTTTCTGTAGCATCACCAAGTAAGCCTCCAAATGTGATTGCATTGGTGACTGTGCCCAGATAGATGAACAAGATGGTCGACAGAGACTGGATATGTAGCGCATCATAGAAGTCACTGGCAAAAAATGGCAGCTTTCGCTTGACATCCAGGATGAGACCTCCACAAAACCTTTAAGACAGAACCATTCAAGTTAGTCGTTGCAACATGTCATTAACTTGGGTTACTTGTACCTTCTGTGGGAAAAAGTTTTTAAAAGAAAGGAAGATTTGAATGAGGAAAAGTGTGGAATATTTACGCATTGGAAACCTACCGGAAAACTAAAGAGACCAAGATAACAAGTTATGATTTTTACTAAACAATACATATCTTAACCGACCACAATGATTTACCACCAGGACTGTAATCTGGATGATAATGCCCTCATGGGAGCATGAGGATGAGGGCATCTCCTAGCATGAAGATCAAGGAAATGGCATACTGTACAGCCATTTTAGAAAATGTTTATTTAGTTCATAAAGCCTCGCACCTTTATTGGGGCTACCATCTCTGGGGTTAGGGTTAGGGTGATATTAAGATTTATTCTTTATTTTACTGTATCTACAACAATTTATTTATTTTACTGTCTCTGCAATTAATTACTTTCTCGTGCACTGAAGCTCCTCTCCAACTTGGTGTCCTCCTCCCCCTCCATGTCCTGCATCATGGGGAGTGTCGCCATTCATCTGTGGTGCTTCTAATCCAGCATACATGTTCTTCCTTTAAAAGAGGAGACAAATAGTCATATTTCACAAGACGTTGATAAATTCAAGCCGTCTTACCCTTCAATTCAAATGTCCATTTGTTCTGTATACCACATGGAATAATAACTATGCTCATTCTTCATCTCATCTCATCTGTCAAATTAGATTTAGACATTAGCAAGATTAAAGAGTTTATGTAACATTTGAGAGAGGGGAAAAAATATTTTCTTCTCATGAATGAGAAATTAATTTCATAATAAAAAAAAATGCATCCTCGCTCACTTCAGTACACTCAAGGGTTTTGCTGCTACAGTCTAACTTGGTCTGGTATGACCAGTAGCTTATGATGGCTAGTGTTATCTGAGGTTAGGAAACTTGAGGTAAATATTAGTGAAAACTGACATTACTGAGTGTCTTCTCTGACTCAATGCTTAATTATGGTACTGTTACAATAGCTTAGCGTTTCAATTAAATTTACTTTCACAATAGTTTTTGTACTCATCATCAAATAAATGCCTGAGGTTCAGCAAAAGTTTGGCTTCAAGAAAAAGAGAACGAGGTGGTGTAGGGAACTATTTTTCATGGTGTCAAGTGTGTGTCGATGTTAAGCACTAGATAGATTCATAACAGATTTATGAGCAGTGACTTCATTCATTTGGATTAGGCTGTGTGGATTAGAGCGGACCTCTTGTCTGAGGAAGGCAGAGATTTAGGGGGCTCTATCCTGATGTCAGGGTCCCACTCTCCAGGGGGCAGAACGATGACCTCATCCAGAAACTCCTCGATACCAGCCAGCAGGTCCTGCCTGTGCTTTGCTTTATAGGCAATATCATGGAACACCTGCCAGTAAACAAACAGTCAGCCTATTAGTAATTAGACAATCAGTAAGATGTCTAAATTATTTAAATAGACCTTGAGAAAAAAAAAAATTTACAACCGCAATGACTCATGTTATAATGAAAATCATGCCAACCAATCAGACCACTATAATACTGACAAAAAGCAAGAGCTCTTTCACAATGTACACACATTTTGAGTCATTATTTGTGTGCAACCCAGGACCGCAGGAACAAGCAGGTACGGTACTACTAGACAGTGCAGGGCTGATGACCCAAAAACACACATCTGATAAACCTGCGACACAGCCGTCACGGGACAGCCGAGAGGGTAAAGTTTAACCTGAGGAAATCCTGGAAAAACACTTTCTATCCCTCCCATGTTGACATATGAGATATACTGGGAAGAGCCAAGGCTTGTGGGAATTTGCTCTCAGGGTTAAGTACGTTTTGAGCTGTGTGTTAACATTCCTAAAAACACAGAGAGGCTAAATCGAGTGACAACACAGACCTGAGACACCAAGTAAAATAACAAAAGAAACAGTAATGAAGATTAATAATAAAAAAGTATTGTTTGCTTTATTGCACTGCATTTATTCTGCTGACACTGGCTCCTACAACTCTTAACAATTGAGCTGTAAGTTTGTCACTGGCAACGGGACTGGCCCGGCACACTGCTGTGATGATTAATACAGCAATATCCAGAGAGCTGAGAGATTTGGCAAGAGGACAAGTGCTGTAGGAGGTGTGCATGGGCAGCCCTCTTGAACTAGTTAATCAGTGCAACTGGACCTTATAAATGAAAAATTATCGGTATGAATCATTTAGTCCTCTTTCAGCTGTGCTAATAGTGTGGTTGCAGGGATGGCGTCTGGCTGTCATTCCACCACTCTGTATTTGTTGCAATGATTAATTTTCAACCAGACGTTCACAGTCCCCAGAGGATGAATCCTACAGACTTCAGTGATCCAATGACTTTTCCTCTAGTGCCACTGGGAGCTCAACGTTTGTGATTTTGTATGCAAGTATGACATAGATGGTGACTGGATGAAATTTGGTGCAGACATTCAGATCGAACTGTAATTGAGTAATTCTGGCGTTCCCTCCTTTTTCCACTTAGCACCATCAGAGCCAAATGTTCATTTTTCAAGTTTTTATTACCTAAAATCAGTAAAACTAATGACCATGCCAATCGGCCTCACTTGTACTTTGTGTTTAGTGCTAATTAGCAAATCTTAGCATTCAGATACCTGCTATAAACACAACCTGCTATGCCCAGACATAATCTCACAGAGCCACTAAGACAGCTTTAGACTTTTAGTCTTCTTTAACGATCTGTTTTTATTAATCTATAGCACATTTCATATTACAACATTCATTTCAAGTGACTGTATGATGCACTTTCATTTAGTGCATGTAGATTGAGTCAACAAATGAGAATTGGTATCCCTACTTTCTAGGGTGGAAACTTCCAAAACCTTAATAGGATTTGTCACTGCCCAGAGGTTAGGTTACCTCATTCCAAAAGAGACCTTGAGATGCCATTATCTCAGGTTTCCAACATATCAGGGCTTAATTAGTCCTATCACAGTTTAAAAAGGCTCTATTGCGTTAGAGCGGTGAGAATCAATTTAGTGTGCTGGATCAGTCCTGTTGCTTACAGTTTCAAAAAACAGTGCAAACAAAACAACTCACTGATTGTTTTTGCACAACATGAATTTTAGAAAAACATGGCACCCAAAGTCAAGATAATCCTTTAATACAGCTACCTTGCATTAAAACGAATCTCTAAGCATGGTCTCAAGAGAAGATGTTATAAAGCAGTGAAAGTTAACTGACAAATATCATATTAGCAAAATAATACCTCATCTGACATCAGAGTGGCAATGGCTCTTCCGATTTCATGATAAGACTTTGCCTTTCCTTTGGGTCCCAGAAGGACAAAGAGGAATCTAACCAAGAACAAGAAAGCGAGACGTTAGGGCTTGTTTTATGGAATCTGATTGTTTCAATGTAGTTCATCAATGATGCCGTTGTTATGTGTTTTACCTCGTGGGCACCGGGACCTCCGTCAGGGCCCCCAGCATGACAGCCTGCTGCAGGCGGACGAACGCCACAAACGGAGTTTCCAGGAAGTCCACCTCTCCAACCAGCACGTTTGATGCCTCTGCATCACGGGGCAACTTTTTCATGAACTTATTCTTCAGCTGCCAGGACAGAGAGAGCACAGCAGGGAGGAAAAAAGAAAAGACAAAGTTAAACCGATAAAAACCTTGAGCAGAACTGCAACAATGACTGCAAATCATTTCAAAAAATCAAAAATCGTTACAAAAAAAAAAAAAAGACTGAGCTCACGCAAACTTGCTTCCCTTCTCTGTCACACACAGTATGATTGATGTGACATTTCAAAGAAATGGATGTGATTAAAATGTGGCTGGTGTGGTGTTATAACTGTCAATGAGCATGTAAGAACATGTAGTGCCCACCCTTTCCTAGAATTATGTGACTTGACTTTATGCCACCAAATAAAACACACAGCACATGAAATTACACCCACAGTCTTACACTAGACTAGCATACAAAGTCTACTGCGCTTCATTTGGATGCAGCAAAATAATACACGCACTTAAAGTTGTGGATGAACAACTCTCTTGCAGGCAGATGATTAACTAAAGCCTTGGTGTTGTGTCAAAGGCCAGACCATTTTGACAAATCTACAGTTTCATTAACCGTTGCTGGAGTGTAATTCCAGTTGTTACAGTTTAACTACCGCAGTGGGTTTTTTTCTTTTTTTTTTGTCTTTTTTCTAGCTGCAGGCCATACAGCCCAATTACAGCTCACTACTCAACCGTGAGTCATGAAAGCGAGAGAAACTGTACGTGCGGATGACAGAAACTCCAGCGACAAAGGTGGGAGACAGTAAGCTTTTGTTGCAAAGAGCAGACAGAGAGAGAGAGAGAGAGAGCCAGGGGTCTTATCTATCAGTATGTGAGGCTCACAAGCTGCCGCGCACACTTTTACACGGCCCAACACATGACCGTGCATAGTGGTGCTTTGTGAATGGAGACCTTAAGTATCCTCTTGTGGGTTGCATAACAGCCTGCATATCATCTCAGACCGGCACAAACGTATTACCTGATCCTTCTCTGGTTTGTCAGAGAAGTCGCTCAGGCTGTTGGAGGTGAGGTTCCGGTGGGCGGTGGTTGGGCTGCCTGCAGAGAGGTGAGACGCTGTTAAACTGGTGCAAGACCGTAGGACAAATGAGACACAATTTGGCCAGGGAGGGAGACGAGTCCCAGAAAAGAAAGGCCACCAGGAAAGCACACCAAGAGAGCCAGAAAACACGAGAGCTAGCTAAATGTGGCCAAGCTTAAGCTTTAGGACTAAAGCCAGATGGTCATTCATTCAGACAACTCCAGAGAGAGTTAGAGAGAGGAGAGCTGGGATACATGGCCGTCTTAGGTCTGCTGCTTAAATGCGTCAGCAGAAACATGCTTAGGCAACAATTGGCAAATGAGTGAGAATGTAAACTCTGGGGCACAGTCACTGTTCCTGACTATGTTAGAGCCCACAATGTTGCAGCTTTCTGCTGCCAAATAAATATTTAGTCAGTTAATGAGCAAAGCTATTCGATCTTTGTGTGAGTTTGTGGTGCTGAATAAACACACATCCGGCTTTTTATTGAAATGGATCGAATGAGAAATAGTTTTATATGGGGGTCTACTGGAGGTCTAAAAACAGTGGGTGCCTTAGGCTGCACAGACTGAAATTGGTTGTGTAAATTGGGCGTAGAAAGGGCTGGGTATGGTAAGACTCTGCCACTTTCAGAGGGAGTGCTGTGACCTCACTTACAGAGGTGTCCCATGCTGGAGCTCCTCATGACCTCACATGGTTCCTCTGAGTCTCGTGGGGTTAAATAAGGCACAGGGTGCTCAAGGGGGCTGCGAGCTATGACACGCCAGATGCAGGAAGTCAGAGAGAGCATAGACCCAAAGAGAAGGAGAAAAAAAAAGGGAAAGAAGGGAAAGGGAAAAAAGGTTGGGAAAGAAAAGCGGACAAAAGACAAGACGGAAAAAGAGGTCAGAGGTTGTGATAGAAATAGCAGTCAGTGTTAAGATTTCACATAGAAAATCAGAAAGACAGAGAATAAAAGTAGAATTGTTTAGAGGGATAAAAAAGAAAGTAAAAAGTTTACCATTCTCCTGGTTGGAAAACAGCCTACTTGCACTGGAAACGCTCTTTCCAATGTCAGCAAGGGAGCGCAAGTTGGACTTTTTGGTCTGGTGGCGATGCTTCCGTAGCAACGTGTACACGACCTTCTCCTTCAGGTCCGCCTTCAGCTGACCCGCCTCAATCTGGTTGTCGGTGATCATCTCTGCCAGAGGGACAGAATAAAAATGTAGATCGCGTCAACCTCCGCTTCCCTCAAAAAGCCTTGAGTGAGTGTTCTGGTGTTCTGGTCAAGCCCACTTACCGACAACCTGCGGCAGCGTGGTGGCCTCCAGGTCCAGCATGATGGTCCCCTTCTCGATGCACATTTTGAGCTCCATCAAGCTGTGCAGGGACAGCGTGGCCACATGAGGCTTGCTCCAGCGCTCGCCGCCCTTCTCCACCTTCTCCTCAAACTTGATCCATCTGGACAAGGGGAGGACAAAAAGAAGAAGCAGAGAGGGCGTGTTTGGATGTATTTACAGTGCTGGACTCATACCAATGTTGCCAATGTTGCCAATAAACTTTCTGGAAGAAGCCCAGACGCCAGAGTGTATATAATCATTTTACTATTCCCCCCAAGTTCCTGAAAGTAAAAGGTCACTGCAAAATACAAATAAAAGTGCAAAATAGTGGCTTTATAAGTTTATGAACAAATACCAGCTGGAGACAAAATGGGTTCTCTTTTCTTTGCAAAATAACTCGCAGTGTTTTGTATTGGTCACAGTTCACTCAAGTGAAAATAGGGGATGCAGGGCAGAAATTAAATAAATTAACCACTGGACTCGAGAAAATACCGGGATTGCCGGACAGTCTTTTGTAGATTTCAGACCTCACACGGCTAAACCCAAGAAACACGGCTTCGTTACCACTGTGGATGAGCTTAGCCTCCAAGGTGCAGAACTTGGGACAAGGATTCTTTTTAATAATAATGCCTCACATGTCAGCGCTACAAAAGAGCCAGTCTCCTGAGGCCCAAGGATGGGGTTTCCTCTGGAGATAGAGTATCCCTCTGGCTGTGGTCCACACGCCTGTGACCAGCCGTCTTACTGGGAGAGGAGCCTGGCCATCGAGACGCCGTCGACCTCAAGGAGTTAATTTACCTTCCCTTTCATACAACCCCCAACTTTACTAATCGTTCGCAGGGGGGAAAAAAAAAAAAATCCACATTTATTGCTTACATGATAAAAGTTAATGTGATACAGTTACAGTTGTACTACTTGCCAAAATATTACATGACTATACCTCTGCTCCACTGTGATGAACCTTTCACTGAAAGAACATTTGACTTTTTCAGCTGCATTACTAACACTCAACCTGATTACAGCTTCCTTTATCACATTGTATAACAAGATACAACAACACGACTTTGCAGAACTACGTAAAAGCCTCTTTGGACGTTAACGTAGGGAACCATTAAACAATGATGTCCAAATGTGGGTGCCCAAATTTCAAGTGCTCGAGAGCTGACTGTGACATGAAGTCTTGTTCTGACCATGTGGGAGTTTCTGCCTTTTCCTGGTCCCACAGAGCAGGTACTACAGATCTCAATCAGATAAGGGCAGACTGGGAGTTCACTGGAGTGCGGCCTATTTCCCTGCACATACAACACACGATTATTCATAAAGGGATTGTGTTCCGCTGACTGACCTGGGATTGTGAAGCAGGAAATTTTTTGACTACACTGCCCATGGCTCTATTTGTAAGAAAAAAGGGAGGGGGGTTGGGTGGTTTGACAGACCACATGCCTGACTTAAAAAAAAAAAAAAAAAAAATCATGTAAAAAAAAAATAAATAAATAAATAAATAAAAATAAAAAGACATCTGGCAACTCACCTGGCTGTCTCCTTCCACTCCATCTCCTGCCCGTCCACAGCCAGTAGCTCTCATCCAGCTCGGTGAAGAGCTGCGGAGGTGGGGGACCATCGTCCTCCTCTCCCAGGATAAACCTGATCCTCTCGGCGGGAGAAACTACCGGAAGAAAGAAGCAAGTTAAGGACCAACAAATCAATTCTGCCGGACTTTATTTCATACAAAAAGGAACCCAAGACTGTTGAAAAGTATTCTGAAAATGCCCATCTACACCAGACATCTCTTGACCAGCCTGAACCCATGAAGAAAAAAAAAAAAATCTCTGGTATTTAAGCTAGAAGGAAATACTTTGACAGCACATCCTCATAAGGAAGAACTTTTGTGCATACAACTTTCACTTCCTTCTGACATACGTGTGACAAGATCTTTCTCACAAATCTGACCTGTGAATCCCTGTCACTTGCAGGAAATGTTCATCCTCCGTTATACAACAATAAAAGGAGAGCCCCAGTGTTTTACGGCCCTTGTGAGAACAAACTCCTTATTCTTGTTAAACACTTCTGAGAAAATTGTGCAACTGTGAGGCGATGAGACAAAGTGGAGGTTAAGTGGTAAATCACAGGTGGCTATTTATGCAGCGTTCTCTTGATATACTACGCCAGTCAGGATTCCACAGGTTGATACCTCCACGGCGTAATACTGGCTGTAACCTTTTAATCCCGACACAGTGTGCCCGGGCTTAATTTAGGATGGTTGTTTTTAAAATAGTACAGTTTGAACTCCTCTACTGTAGTGAGAAAATCTAACGGTAAGCTACATGAAGGTCAAGATCACTGTCAACACTGGAGACAGCTTTAGGATACAGAGTACTTGGTGTTTCCCCATCTACACGTCATCCACCAGTGTCCCCAAACACAAGAGATCTTACATCTTTCCACATGGCCTTTTCCCCTGGCCGACTCACAGGAACTGACTTTTGATGCGACGCAACATATATTGTCGCCCCATGGTGTACACAACACCGCTCACCTCTCGCAAGTCCTCATAACTGGTGTTATCAATGAAAACCAGGCCTTTGTTGTGGTTGAACACAACATTTTAAGTGGACAGCACCATGGGTTTGCGAGAATCAACAGGATTATGTGGATTTAGGAGGAGGGCAAAACAGCGGAAAATCCAACAAGTGGAGGCCTCTGTATGCACTGTCTAGGAGTGTGTGTGTGTGCGTTTTGAACTGGCGCCTGGCACACGTTCTCCCCCTTGACATTTTCATGCATGCTGCTTTCAGGGAACTCTCAGCACCATTTGAAATCCAAAGATGCACACGTGCCAATCCATGCACACAAAAAGGTAATAAATCTAATTTGAAAATCTTTGCGGGGGGAGGGGGGGGGGTTACTGAAGTTGTTTACGGCCCAGTGGGAGAAAAAAAAATATTTATCCCTAACTGTGGCCATGGCCTTGTCATCATACAGTTGGGTCTGCCCTCTAATTCAACCATACAAGACTGTTTACAGCTCTGATCTTTTACAGAGATATGGTAGGATGAGAAGGAAGTAGGAGTCTGTGTATGTGTGCGCGCGCGCGTACATCTTAGAGACGGCAAACATTTAAAGTGAACCACAGATCAGCGCAAAACCTGCTTCTGTGTTTACTTTGGTTCCACTTTTGCCCTCCACCCACCCTGCTGATTTAAAGTCTGATTCTATGGATGAACAACCAGCGGCACTGTTTGCATTTACACGAATGTTATCATGTTCGAACCGTACACACATTAAAAGGCTCCAGGGTAAATCAAGGGCATTCATTTGAGACCACAAAGTTGTGGGAAAAAAAAAAAAAAAGGAAAGAGCTCTGTCTATAATGTTGCCTGCTACAGACATTTAGGTCACAGTGTATGACGAAATACACAATTTTCACTGCTACTGTTCTGAGTTTACGACACCAATAATGCTTGACTGAGTGAGTGAATAGCTGTAAAGCTGTTATCAAATCAACAAACGCTTAATCTAATTGCCTTTTAAAGATATATTAGTCTGCCCGTTCCTCCATTACCTTATGTAATGTGCAACAACTGGAAAAAGCCATAATTGGTAGGGGTGGAAAAAAAGTAATACTACAATGCAATTTCTTTTTTACACAAGAGTTTACCTGCAGCTGAAGTTTGCATGACTCACAGAGCAATCAGATAGGGCCGACGACATCTAGACAGAGATTAATGTGAGCAAAACTCTTATCACATCATGGCACCTTCAGGTGACTAAGCACACAGACTGGTTTACACCTGAGCATGAGGTGTAACAAAGGAGGATTACAGCGTCAGAAGGAGCTAGCAGCACAAGAGGATTACTCAGGTGCTTGTCTGCTGTGTGGAGGCTGCGTAGCGAAGTGCTTGATGTGACGCGGTGCATGATAGAGAAATTGTGATCGGTGAGGAAAAACCGAGGTAAAGAGGGGGGGAAAAAAAAGGGGGAAATTTCTCCTTGTTTGACCCCATTGTGTTTTACTTATCACGCTGTCATTTTTACCCAGAGTTTCATTTAAATTATTATAATTTTATTTCCAGACAATTCAAAAGATGGAAAGTCCTTGCAAACTTTCTGACGCCAGATACTCAGGTCCCACCCTCACCCCACCTACACAGTGTCATAGTCTCACTCCATTTAGGAGCCTACGATTCTGCCTGATCCATTGCCCCCCTCCCTTTGCTTTTAAAAGTATTTTCACTTGCCTCGCAGTTTTCTGATGTAGCTCCTCTATCTGGGTTATCTAAAGGGTGCTGCTCAAAAGTTATGACTGCAATCACCTTAAAACCTCTATACTATATTTCAACAGTTGCTTCATGCACAAGCTAATAGAAAAGCTAAACTCTCCTGACTGTGTCTTTGCACTTTGTTAAAAATATCTAGAGTGGCTGTGTTACCATTTTACCCTTTTTTCTTTTACAGTATTTCTCTGCTTGCTCCACTGTATATCTGATACAAATTTTATTTGATATATCACGGTAATTATCACTTAGAAGTTATCTTATGCGTTAGTCTACCTTGGTCCTAAAAGCCTTCAGGTATGTGATGCTGCTGTCCACACATGTCCCAATGAGTTGGGGGGCAAATCCCACCTTCCCACCCACTATGCAACCTTAATGGTTACCTCCACTGGCAGTAAAGAAGAGTAAACACTCTCCCATTATGCCAGTTTCCAGGCTGTGTCATTTTACAGGTGAATTCCAGCACTGTGATAATTGTATCTCTTGCAAATGGCTTTTAACCAGATTGTAATGTCTAGTACTTTTTTTCTTTTCTTTTTTTTTTAATTACCCACCCAAGAAGTTTGTGTAGTGGTGCAGACCTTTCATTAAGGCTTATAGATACAACATGGGGATCCCCCATACAATTATATGGTGAATTTACTGTACACTGATGCTAAATCATGATGTGGACTATTTTTTTAATGCGTTCCCACCTCTATTAAAAAAAAATTAAAAATTAAAAAACATTTTTAAAAAAGGAGGTTTAAAGGGTTAAAGCTGGTCTATATCTAAAGACTCAAATGATATTTCCTTCTGTTGTAGGACGTGATCTTAGGATTAATGGCTCTGCAATACCACTTTCTTAAGCTTCTATATGAAGAAAAAAACATCTGGTATGTTTTCCTACAGCAGGAGTAAGACTCCTGAGACTGGCAGCAATCTTAACGTGCATTTCACATCTCATTTAGTGCTTCTAGGTCCTGCTTTATCGCTTCAGTTTGACACAATTTCACGGTCAGTCACATTTGATAACCTACTCCTTTCCCTGCATCAGGCCCAGTTGTAGCAACGTCTTCATCCTTCTCACCTGGCTCATGAAACATTTTGATATTTGTCCTCTGCTGCTTTGCCACTACTTTCCTCCCATATACCTGTTTTTTTTTTTTAGCTTCCCAGAATCCTACCTCACAAATCCCACAAAGGACTGTGTTAATCATTAAGGTGATACATAATACCCCTCTTGCGTTTACACACTTTAAGCCAATCCAATGTCATTTTCAGATTAGAATTCAACATGTTCGCATTCACCCTTTCCATTAATTCTGTTAAGTGTAGATTTCCCTTTTTTTTCTTGGCACGTCTTGGCTGCCACCTCACCCACCTAGCCCTCCCTGCTCCGTCTGAATGACTACCTCCTTAACTACAAAAGCACTGATATCCTACAGGCTGTGATTTACAGATTGCAGCTGGACTTCACCCAACTGACTTAACCAACCTCTCAGGAGTGTGGCCTGCAAGTGATATTCTGCACACTGGATCCTTTAAATCAGGACTCACTGAGAGGTTTGAGGATGTTTGTGGAGGATTCGTCTGCGTTGTCCCCATCGGACTTGTATCCCTCCGCGCTCTGCTCAGCTCGCTCCCGTTTCTCCTTGTGGCTCGACTTGCGTCTGTGGCGCCTCCTCCGGTGGTAGCTCTTGGGGACATGCACGCCGATGTACACGGTGTGGTGACCTGACACGGCGCAATGCAGCAAAGAGAATGCAGGTCAGATTACACTCACAAAAGGAAATCACATTCATCCTGATTGCTGGTCACATCGCCACTGAAAGAATAGAAACAATGGCGGACTGGTTAATCTGGTATGGTGCAGCATGAAATGTTTTCTTAAAACAAGGCTGCTTTGATGTGTCATCTTTTCTTTTTTTGGCACTTAAGTCAGAACTGTTCAGTGGTATTAGTGGGCTTGCTGCTTATTTCCCAAGCAGGAAGAGATACTGACTTGTCATCAGCCAGTCAAACTGCAAAACTGAATAAAAGCCAACTACTTCCTACACGGCAGCTCATGCAGGAAATGGTGACTTAATGTCTCCAGGAAGTAATTAGAGAGACAGAGAGGGAACTCATCCTCGTCTTTACAGACTGAGCTGGTGTTGAAGCAACTGTGATTTCCCCCCCCCATTCAACCGTGCATTCCATGCCTTGCGGGTTTTAAATGATATCTTTCACACTTCACGTGCTTCCTTGTAGACGCCACCTGAGGTGCACACTAAAAGAAGCGTCCACTTGCACCACATTCCCATGCAAGGAAGCCATGGGTCCTGCAACCACCACTGCATACACGCCAACAGCTTGACACGATGCCAAAAAACTCTGACGTGGTTCTCTTTGTGTGCGCCGTTAACTCGGTTTGTGAAACATCTCAGCAAATCCGCATGGGCGTCTCCAGATAAATTCTTTTGTGGCTTTAGCTGACAGCCAGCGCTAGACAGGATAAGACCACTTGGAAGAAACATCTTCCTGTAGAGGGATGTCAAGCTAAAGTGGAAGTGATTAATCTTCCGCGATATGTCCAATTCTGTGGCGATTCTACAGTTTTCACATGAGTGGATGAAGTTAAAGATTACAGGGTGTCAACTGGCCAGATTACATGCACTGATCTTACCTTCCACTTCCTCTTCATCGCAGACATGTTTGACAAAGGACGCGCCTCTGTCCAAGACTGCTTCATCCTCCATTCTGCAAGAAAAAAAAAAAAAAAAGAGAAAAGCAATTCAGTATGGATCACCACAAAGGGGAACATGGAATATGGAATAACAAGTTTCACTTCATTCATAATTGGGAATGAAACACAATCTGAATAATAACTCAGCAACTTTTTATTCAACTGCCTGAATATTAGCCTGACAAGGCTTTCCTTTCTTGCTATTCACTTGCCAACCTCTGACTGTGGCACAGCAACAAATGAAAATTGTGAGAGAAATCCCAAGTTCATTCTGAACTTCCACTGTAACACACATTCACTCACTGCTGTTTTTCACATCTGTGACAAAAACAAAGATGAATGACTGCATAGCAAGGCCTCTAAACCACTTAACCTTTAAAGTGCATTAGCATTTCTAGTACTATGGTGATCACCCACATATGACTGAACCGTCACCTTCCCATACACCTACAACGCTGCGCGCAACATGAATATATTTTCTAAAAAACAGCTCATTTTCCTCAGTGTGTACGTGCACATTTATCACAGTTAGATGGATTCACATCATCAGTCACACTGTTCCTAAAGAAGGCCTCATGACATGACTTGAAGTTTCCTCTTTAATCGTCGAGCCTCAACCTTCCAGGAAGATTGGAAGGAATGTGGCTCCTCCAGAGCAGCAAAGTGCGAACTAATCCCAGCCATGAAAGGTGGTTCCAGCCACAACGTGTTGCAAAAACCTGCTTCAGAATACACTTTTGCTAAAGCAGCTACATAAAAAGGGGGACAATACGCCAGCTCCAGCTTTACAAAGTTAAAAGAAACTGAGGCTTTTATTTCATTACTCTAGAAATACATTTGTAGTTTTATTTCACTTCCACTGAGGCCTCATACCAAAACACAGACCGTTCAGGTAGCCTCCCCTGAGTCCATTAAATTCCTTCGGGAACTGCATAAGCGTGTCAGTATGAAATTAAGAATTCATCTGCCGTGGCTAATCTGACCTACTGCTTTATGAGAATAGTTTGTTGAACTACGAAAAAATAAATATTTGATTTCGGATGCGTATCAAGAATGTCAATAAACACGAACAGTTTCCATTTGCCACCGAACAATCCCCCTGGGTGAGGACGACACATTTCGAAAAATGAGGGGATGGGAGCAGTGTACACAAACCGCTAAATAAACAAAGTCAGGAAGGATACAACTTGTTCCTCTGACTCTCCCCGGTGGATATGGTATCTGGCCTTGAGAGAGGGGCAGAGAGAGATAGAGGTGGAAGGCTGACAGCAGACGTAATGTTGAGCCACCAGCTCTGAGATCAAACAACTGATGAGGAGTGGTCGGGCCTGCCGCCAAGTTTACAAGCAATACTAATACAGTGATTAGCCTCTGTACCCTCCTTTTGTTGCCCATTGTTGTTTGCAAAAAAAGGAGAGGTCAAGTTCCCACCGCGCGGAGGGGGTCGACTCCATCACTTAGCCCCAGATTTCTGTGCATGTTCTCTTCTGCTTGTCCTCTCGTCTTTCCTTCTGGGACATAACGTACTGAAACGACCATTAGCTTCAGGGAGTTACTTTTGTAAAGAACTCGCACTTAACCAGTTGCCCTAATGTAGCCTTAAGTGTCAATGAGAATATAGTGAGAGAACAATGAAGAGACACATTGAAAAACTATTAAAAATTTTTTTTTTTTTTTAAATTGGACGTACAGGAAACACGCCTCAGGATCTTTCCAGGACCACAGCTCATTTACTTGTGCAACAGGTACCAAAGTGCTGGTGATGGTGTGTGTGCATGGAGGGCAGGTCATGTAACAGAGCAAGGGGGCCTTCAGAAAACCATTGGCCACACAGAGAAGCCGGGGAGGCTCATGTTGCACGTTTACTGCCGGCTATAGCCACTCAATGGAGCCATGTTAATCACTCCGCACTGAGGCCTCACACGGGGAGACCCTTCTGATGAGAAACATACCACAGGTGGTACACAGATATGCAGGATGCAGGGGAAGAGTCCAGCATTCCTGTTTTGAGAAGAGATCAAAAAGAATTTCACTGGTATGTAAGGTGGAATAAAATCAAGAGAAATGAAGAGAGGATAGGAACCTTACTTGCGCTCTTTCACATCTAAATGACTCAGTGCCAGGTTAAAAAAAAAATAAATAAATCAGGTAGCAGACAGCAAAACAGAGGCTAAATGCTCTTCTGGTGCATGAAAACACAAGGCAGATAAGATCCAAGGTCTCACTCGCGTCATTATAAATGCAAGAGATCCTCTTGATCTTTTTCATTTCCTGCTATGACTTCCTCTGCCTGATTAATAAGAAAAAAAAAAAAGCAAAAGCTTTATGAGGCAACCAGCTGTGTCCATCTCACGCTGCAGAACTTCTGACTTTTCTTCTGTTCTCTGTGACCTCATGAGGCTCGGATAAACCTGTCAGTACATGAGGAGCCAGGATCAGCTGCTCGGGATCAGGGATCATCCCCATCTCTTTACAGAGTGACGCACCCAATCCCACCGGCCAGGTTAAGAGTGAAGGGTTAGGTGCCCCCAGCACAAGAAACATGCAATATTTTGAGATGACCCCGATGTTTTGAGCACCAAACACGCAAAACCTGCGGGCATGGAAAGTGGCTGTAAAAAAGATTTTTAGTTTAGTTTTAGTTCACCTCCGACCGAGGGAAAAGAGGCTGCACCGATTCAGCCACTTAAAATGAATTGCAATGTTGAAAAGTACCACAGGGTCCACAGAACCTGCTCAAAGCACTCTTAATGTATTAATTCTCTTTTAAGGAATGTACAAACTTTTTTTATAGTCACTTACAATAAAGATAAAACAGTGAAAATGTCCAGAGTAATGTCTTCAGATGCCTTGTTTCGTCTGACCAATAATCCAAAACCTAACAAAAGATGTTTGATTTACATCTTTGATTAAACAAAAACGGAACAGAGTGTCCATGACTCGAAAAAAAAAAGTTTGAGTAAGCAGCTCAGAGAGAGGTAACAAAGGCTTCATGTGTGCTCAGGTGATTGCATAAAAGATACACAATCATTTTACTGTAATTGACTCCCTGCTGCTCAGGTCTGTCTTGACTTTTGGAATTTCCACTCAAATGAAGGAAGAAACAGGTGGATGTCTTTCCACACATCAGTCAGCAACGCACAAAGGAGCATTCAAGATTCCAAGAGTCATACAGGTTAAATGGAAAGCACAAAGAAAAAGAGTGACAACACCATTGTAGCCAAATTTCACAACCTCTACAAAAGAACAGGAGAATGAGGAATCAACTTAAGCTTTTACAGTTTCTGTTGCCATTGTGAAGACAGGGTTGGGCACCATGTTAAGTCACTACAGGGCACTTGACAGAAACACTGAGGGGACCTGGAGGTTTCCAACCTGAGGATCTGGC
Organism: Scortum barcoo; assembly: GCA_023238725.1. Taxonomy (NCBI): domain Eukaryota; kingdom Metazoa; phylum Chordata; class Actinopteri; order Centrarchiformes; family Terapontidae; genus Scortum; species Scortum barcoo. The sequence continues at coordinate 10,777,182 of CM041545.1, forward strand.
TCTTACTGACTCACACTGGCAGATCAGTTCCAGGTGCTCGCTCAGAAAGGCGAAGGGAGACGTGTGAGTGTGCGTTTCCGCGTTTGGTGGAAAGCCTTGAGGTCTCCGTTTGTTGCGGATCTGGCGCCCGCGTCATTGCGCAACGTGGACGCGTGCGCCGGCCCGCTCCCTGTGTGGACTTTTAGGGTGTCAGCTCACACAGCATATGGTCTGTGAGGCACGCACACACACGCAGCTGTATTCGTATAAAGAGAAAGAAAAGAAAAAGGTGCACAGGAGACACCGCTCGGCCCTGCGCTCTCTGCGTCTCTCTAATTGATAGTGACAGCTTCTTGGAAAATAGATTAGCGGCCGTTCGGAGCAACATCGGCGCGGCCACAGTGGCTTATCCAGCCGAGGGTGCCTCTGCAATGAATGGGTACACTTCTTGACACAGCAGCCCTGATCAATACCCCCACTGTAGTGTTACTGCAACGCACGGCACAAGTGGCCACATAAACCCAACTTTACGCACCAAAAGAAATCATCCAACAACGCAGGATAACCCGCTGGATGTGCCTAAATGTCATACTGTTTGGCGAGTGGTGTTCACCTGATGATTAATTTGCACTTTTTCACCTGGCTGGGAAATCGGGAAATGCCAATAACGCGGGGACTGCGTGCTGAAGTTGTAAAAAAAGAAAAGGAGAGGAAGAGAGAAAGACTGGGAGCAGTTTGACAAGGAAATGTTGAGATCTGACAAACTTACTTGGTCTTCTCGGAGCTCATGGTTACAAACCGCGCCTCCGGAGATGATCGGGGCTCCTTCTGCTCGGCTCGTCGGCGTTTGGGGAAATCTTCTCCCTCTCTCTCCCTCTCTCTGAAGCGAAGCGGAGGAAAAGGAGCCGCGGCTTTTCTCACTGGCACGACTTTCTCGGACTTCGCAGATCAACGTGAACACGTGTCGCAGTCTCCTCACATCGCGCCGGACTCGTTTCTCGGTGCCATCGCGGAGGAGAAAAGGCTGCTCTGGTGTCTCTTCTGGAGGAGTGCGCAGAGACTCTGAGCGCTCAGCGTGTCTTTTTCCATGTTTAAAGCGCCATCCCTCCTCCTGCGTGACGCCACCGGGGAGGGGAGGAGAGGGGGGGGGGGTCAGAAAGTTTCTCACTGCAAAACTTGTTGTTCACTTTGCATTTTTGAAGAAGCTGGATCTGTCAAATGGTGTTAAGTAATAAAAGAAATAAAACTTGGATGCAAACTCCATGGCAACAGATTTAGTTTATATCTTTTTTTTTTTTTTCCACAAAGCTTACACTTTAATCTCAGTGGCTTCTCATTAATTATTTAAGAACATTCATTTTGGACTTTTGCCTCTCACACACATTTCTTAAATATTAACTGGAGGTAACTAAAGTCCTTGCTGACTCAGCTCTTCTAAACATGGATAAAAAAAAACGGCATCTTGATCTCTGTAACTATATGTGAAAACTAAGGCACCTATTTCAGTTAGCTTTCATCAAATCTTATTGGAGCTACCAGGTAAAGGCGAGCTCAGCAGTCAAAAATAGCTGAAGGTTACTGCTGTTATGGAGACTGGAGACATCTTCTGGAGGAGCTGCATGCTTTGTGTGGGAGTCAGTCTAAGTAAGTATCTAAGTAATCTTTCTTATTCTTAAATCAGGCACATATCAGACAACAAAACACTCAAAATCATGTCAGTATTTCAAGTTTTATTGCCATTTGAGAATGAACCAATGGACATAGATGTCATTTGCACACAAAACATTTATAAATACACGGGATGTTTAGGAAAAAAAGTAATAAAAGTTTTTTTTAAAAAACACTACAGCCTTTATCATTTCCAATGATTGTATAAAAAATAAAAAGTAAATTGACATTGTTGGGGCATTTCATTGTTTCAGAAGTAATACTCCGACCACTCGTTCTTCCTTTTAGCACCGATTAGATTTTATCACCCCAGAGTGATCGTCACAGCGTGCTCAGGAACTCTTTCACCTGAAAATGAACCACAACAGTCGAGCTGTTAGCCTCAGTAGTAAATACTAACATATGTTACCAATCACATCCTTCATTTCTTTGTTTGCAAAAACATTGTTTAAAACAGGGTCAGTTTCTTGTTAATGATTTCTGGATGGGAATAAAGGGGGAAAAAAAAAAAAAAAAAGGAACCTGTGTTTACCATCAACATGAAACTGCAACATAAGCAGCTCTTCAGGCCTCATTTCCATAGGTGATACCCGGGTGTGTGAATGTGTGTGTGTCAGTGTCAGAGATCAGTGCAAGTGACCTAAATACTTCATTTCAGCCAGTTAACTCCCTTGAATAACATGGAAAAATGATGTTGTAAAAGGGTGCCACAAAAATACAGGTGAGATTTCATGTTTCAGCAGGTAGTCTTTAAAACTGACAGATTAAAACAGGTATCACAAGTACTGTGATTATGTTACTTGGGCAAAATACAACTATGGAAAATGCTCAGTTATAAGTTTTACATTCAAACCTTTACTTGAGTGCTATCAGCAAAATGCACTTAAGGTTTCAAAAGTAAATAAACTAGAGATACAATGGCCACTCGCTGCAGAAATACCCATCTAATAAGGACTTTCTGTCTGTTGCCGACTTCAAAAAGTCTCACTTTCAAGTGAAAATGTGAACATGTTGCCAGTACAACTCAATTTTCTTTTTAGTCTAGGTCATTTTCTATTTTTTTGTGGGGCAACAAGTGCTATTCTGTCTTCTTTCAAAATGCTAACACACATTTGTAGTCCTTGAAACAACTCAGTATGTATTTGAAACATGTTTCTATACTGGTTCTTCTGACAAAACACTTTGGGCTCAATAAATACAAAAGTTGATGCATTTTAACAGTTTTCTGTAATGCTGTAATTGTTGTGTTTTTATGTGCAGCAGGGAGAGATTTTCACTTAAGCAGTGAGGAGTTTCATGTAAAGCCATGCATATTTACGGTTTCATCTTTTATTTTTATATATCACGTAAAATCAGTAAAAATAAATGTGACTACAGCTGAAAATAAATGCAGTGAAATAAAAAGTTCAATATTTCCCTCTGAAACCTAGTAAAGAAGAAGTATTAAGTATCATTAAATAGAAATACTGGGTTGGTGGGTTATGGTATACTAATATATACAGGAAGTACATTTCACCTTAATGATCTGTTGGTGTTTTGATGGAGAATTATTTAACCCATTCAAATCTTTGACTAGGCTTCACTGTTGCTCACCTTCTCAATCATATCAGCACTCTTGATATTATTCCCCTTAAAGTCTTCGTTGACATCTATGGTCAGGACTGGCACACCACTGAGATACTCAAAGTCCATCCTGTGGGCCAGGGAGGGGGACACGGGACACACGGTTAGTGATGCTTAACAATTTGCATGCAGGAAACAACAACAATGACATTTTTTTATGTTGCTCAAGATGTTTCTTTAAGGCGAAGAAGGTTTTATCTTTGTAAGGAAATCTTGTGCACACTGTGGATCAAGGAAACAACCCATTTCCTCATCTATTACTAACACATGAATGTAGCAGTGTGTGTGTGCATGTGTGCATGTGTGTGTGTAAGAGAGCACGTGTGCGCGCTCACTTCATGGTCTTGTGCTGCAGCCAGCTCTCATGTTTAAAGTGGAGCTTCTCCAGATACTCCAGAGGGATCTCTTGCTCTTCTTCTCTTCCTCTCAGGTGCAGCCGCTGTAAACATTTCTACAAAAACACACAACATGAAAAAGGAAACTGATGGCCTATCTGTATTTTTCACAGCAAAATGGTTCTAAAGATGCAATCGAATAACAATGCTGTAAAAGAGGCTAACAAGGCTGGGGGGCAGTACCTCCGGTGAAGCTCTGAGGTAGATGATACCGTCCAGCTCAATGTGCTTGCCAAACTGACTGTGCAGCCAGCCGTGCCAGTCCTGGTAGATGGACCATTCTGTCTCATTCAGGCACTCACTCTCATAGAGGTTAGCTGCAAAGATGTACCTGAAACAAGAGAGAAGTTCATGCATAAGGAGTTTCAACTTGTGTAAAACAAAAAAGGACCATACCTGTGTTTCTGCATTTGTAGCACAAGCTGTATATCCACATTACAGCTGCTAACTCGCAGAACAATTATTTAATAAAGAGATTGAGTATGTTCATTAGCCATGATATTTTATTTCTGAAGACAAACAGTAAACTAACATATTCACTGTACAAGTGATAAAGTATATTCTGGTGTGTCCATCATCAGTAGGACTGAAACTATCAATTTATTCACAATTGATTAATCTTTTGATTGTTTTTATGATTAATATAATGATGAATTTGTATTTTTAATATAGGAAAATAGTGCAAAATGCCTAATATAGTTTACCAAAGCCAATAGTCATATGTTCAAATGGCTCATTTTGTCAAAGCAGTGGTCCAAAACCTGAACTTATTTCATTTACAGCTATACAAAATGGGAAAAAGGAGCCAATATGTACATTAAGTTGCATGACTCAATGAAATATATAATAATAATTATGAACGATCAAAATTAAGTGTTTCAACAATTTTCACCATAACGCAACAATGCTCACAGTAGTCATTTTTATACTTACTTACGTATGGGATTTGTAGTTTATAGTATTAAAGATTCATAGATAGTTGTTCGTACCTGTCACTGTAGATGGAGCGCTCGAAGAACTGTACAGGGTTCTCGGCCTCTTGGAGCTTCCCGTTGGCCGAACGGATCTGAGCGCGCACCCGGCTGATGCAGGCGTAGCTCTGGAAGGTGTAGGCCCACCTCTCCGGCTTCTCATACATCATCTGCAGTACGTTCCCGCCGCTCCTCTGGGATGTGGACAGCTCCTGGGACACAAGGGAGAGAGTGAATTAAAACGGTGCATGAAATACCTCCCTGCTGGGATCAATAAATCTTTTGCAATCATATTTAAAGCGTACAGTCCGTGTATTTGCATAGCACCACATTGCTAAAATCTGATTTATTTTACATTTATTTATAGGTTATAGTTTATGGACAGTATATCAAATTCATTTGAAGTGATCAATATCTTTGTTGACATGGGCTTTACATGCTTGTAATTACTCTAAGGCTAAAACTAATATATATTTTCATATAACAGATAATCTACTGCTCATTTTCTTAATTTATAATGAATGTAAACTATAAAATTTCAGAGTAGTGAAAGAATTCCAGCAAAATCGATTGCAGTGTAATTTTTCCAGAGCTGATTCATTCAGGTAGCTTGTATTATTGGAACAACTCTCCAAACCCTAAAATTAATTACATTTTTTACTAATTCCACTCAGTTCCCTGTGATCATCCACATGTTAAACGCAGTGTGTCCCATGACCAGCAGAGGGCGCATGACCAAAAACCACAGCATGTCACAGGGTTGCGGCAGCAGAGGGGCCTTGTTGCAGGGCTGCAGTTGTACAGTTGTACATACTATCATTTTACACTGTACTAAAAATGTGGAGTGCAGCGTACAGTGCTGTTGCGCAAAGTTTACAACTGCACTGACAAAACAATATCTCCGTGATGATTTGGGCTTTAACTTTACTTAGGTAGTTAAGAATGAGAGAGCTTTCATCTAAAAAAAAAAAAAAAAACATAATAAAATTTAAATATATAAATACTGTTGTTCTTCAGACTGATCAAACTTACGCAAACATGCAAAACATGATCTGATTGACTGGGTTTTGACAGTTAACTGAATATAAAAAAATGTTTACTTCCACTTGCTATTTTCTGATATTTAAGAAACTAAACAATTAAATTGAGGAAATAACCAACAGATCATAAAAATAACAGTCTGGTGCAGCCATACATGAGAGTACTGACTTGGGCCTAATAATGAGACTACGCGCGACACACTAAAACCTACTTTCACCTGATAATGTATATTTCCAAATTACGTTAACTCATTTGGTTAAGTATTCTTGGCCACCATGGGAGGGCCTACACCATCTTACCGTGTTACGCCTAAAATAAATCAAACAGTCACTTGAATATCCCACTCAGTGCTCATACAAGGGCATGCTGAACCGCTGAAAATGAGCCAGAGGGCGAGGCTCGGCCTACAGTTTGGTGTGGGTGGTTAAGAGATATCTGCCCCAGTGACGGCATGCTCATCAAAGCAGGACCATCTGTTGCTCTGGGTGTGTGGTGGCTGCTGCTGCTGCTGTGGTGGTAACCAGTGCAGATAAATAGACAGATGGCAGCTGCACTCTAAATACAGATGAAGACTCTTCCCAGTCATTTCAGCGAGTGTCAAGCATGCTGAATCAGTGATTTATAGTGCTTTTTTTCATTGCACCGCAGAGATGCATGCACAATGATGTTTTTTTTTTGTTTTTTGTTTTAATAACTGTGTGTGCACCTGTGAGGAGCACAGCTGGTCAGTACCTCAAAGTCACTGCCCTTTGTTTGGACATTGCACCACCTGGCGATGGGCTCCGGTACGACCTCCCAGTCCGCACTCTCCTGCTCCAGAAGGCGCACAAAGGTGGACTTGCCCGCCGCTGCACACAAAGCAAGAGTCAGAGGATGAGAAAGCACCAGTAATAAATACATACGAGTCCAGTCATGTCGGATAACTCAACAGGTGTATTAGCTGCTGAGTGTAAAACAGCTTACAGGAGGCTGCAGCAGTGGCTTTGCACTTGGCTGTGAAATGTTTGTATCATAATTTAATGGATTAATAAGAGTTTTTTTTTTGTCTAAAAGCATAATACAACCTAGGTTAACCTGCACAATAAGCCACATTAGCTTTTCTTTCAGGTCTACTTCGTTAGCTTTGTCCTCTCACCGATGTTTCCCTCGATAGATATCCGCTTTATCCTCTTCTCCATGGAGTCGTTCATCGGGTCTGGGCACGGCCTCTTTGGGGTGAAGGACATCTTTTTCTCTCTTTTTTTTTCGGCTGATAAAACGCGTCTTCCTTGTTAATAAAAGCGGGTTTGTGCCGCTGCAGCTGCCGCTCCTTGTTTGGTTTAAAGTTTGCCGCCAACAGACGTCAGGAAGCGGCGCCTCTCAGCTGAGTCCCGCCCAGGAAGCAGCAGCTTCCGCCGGCCACACGTAGCTCCGCCCCCCGGTCCGCCACGTGAGAGGGGGCAGGTTTACCTAGTTAAAAATATGCAAATAAAACATAGTTTAACATAATACTGTGGTGGAGCAGGTAATTTAAATATTCACTCAAGTAAAAGTTTGCATATAAAAATATGCAAATGAAACAGCAAGTGGTGGTGGAGCAAGTAATTGTCTTATTTACTCAAGTAAAAATATGTACAACAATATCTTATTATGAGTAAAAGTACTGTGGTGAAGAAGGTGTTTGTATTATTTTCTAATGTAAAAATATGCATATAAAATGTGCAAATGAAACGTACTTTAATACAAGTAAAAGTACTGTGGTGAAGCAAGTAATTGTCTTATTTACTCAAGTAAAAATATGCAAAACAATACTTTAACATGAGTAAAAGTACTATGGTGGGACAGGTGTTTGTGTCATTTACTCAAGTAAATATATGCAAAACAATACTTTAACATGAGTAGAAGTACTATGGTCGGACCGGTGTTTGTGTCATTTACTCAAGTAAATATATGCAAAACAATACTTTAACATGAGTAAAGGTACTATGGTGGAACAGGTGCTTGTGTCATTTATTGAAGTAAAAATATGCATATAAAAATGTGCAAATGAAACATACTTTAATACAAGTAAAAGTTATGTGGTGGAGGAAGGATTTGTATGATTTAACTAAGTAAAAATATGCAAAACAATACTTTAACATGAGTAAAAGTACTGTGGTGAAACAGATATTTGAACTATTTATTCAAGTGATATATGCCAATGAAACATATTTTAATACAAGTAAGTACTGTAAGTATTGTGGGGGAGCAAGTATTTGTATTATTTACTCAGGTCAAAATATGCATATAAAAATATGCAAATAAAATATTGTTTAATACAAGTAAAAGTACTGTGGTGGAGCAAGTATTTCTATTATTTACTCCACTAAAAATATGCAACAAAAATAAATTAACATGAGTAAAAGTACTGTGGTGGAGCAGGTATTTGAATTATTTATTCAAGTGATATATGCTAATAGACATACTTCAATACAAGTAAAGATACTGTGGTCGAGGAGGTAATTGTATTATTTACTCTTTTAAAAATATGCAAATGAATACTTTTAAACAAGTTAAAGTAATGCATTCGATAAGTATATTAGAATTTGCAATAACTTGTACGTGAAGCGTGTAATATGCAGAACTGTCATTGTTGTTGTTAGATCTTTTGTATTGCAGTATTAAAATGTAAGAAGTATTTAAATGTTGTAGGTGGAGGTGAATCTATTTAATTTACTGCCTGGTACTTTAATGTATAATATTTTATAACCTGATCATAGGTTTTTATGGGGTTTTTTTATAATTAAAATCTTAATTTGAAAAGTACGTTGTTAGCTACAGCTGTTATAACAACGTAGTGGAGTTGAAAAATACAATATTTTCCTCTGAAATGTGGCAGAGTAAAACTATGAAAGTACTGGATACAAAATATACTTCAAGTATCAAAAGTAAAAGTAATTATTGTGCAGAATGCTTCTTGTATTTCTTTTGAATTATTATAAATCCATAAATATTTAAACTACACTCTAATATTGAACAGGAACTCATTTTAACTGCTTTATTCACCTTGGACTTGCTTAATCTATAAAAATGCATCATATTTTTTAAACTACTTAGATACTTAGTATGTTTAATCTCAATGTGAAAAGCAACAATAACCATGACATAGTTATAGTAGAGTAAAATGTCCATGATTTCCCTCTGAAATGTTTCGGAAGAGCAGTATAAAGTATCACAGAATGAAAATACTCATGCTACGAAGAAAAAATACAATCCATTCAAAGAGTCAAGACCACCTTTATTTGCCTTGTAAACAGCATAAATCAATTCAGTAGCATTGAAAACCCCCTACCAAGCCATTATTTACAAACATTTCATCAATTATTACAGTCAAGGAGGAAAAACTGTAGGCAATAGGCTATGTTACGGGCATTTCATAAGGATGAGATGCTTTCAGGATGACTGATTCTCTATTACATTTTCAGATATCTGGTGAGCAGTAACATTCATAATAGCTAGCTAAGGAAGTGGGAGAAAAAGAAAAGATTACTCAACAATTAAAAACAAACAATATTTTAATATCCAAATGGGGGAGGGGAAGCAGCCTCTAAAAAGACTCAACGCATTCTTGAAACCGAAAGCTACCGCTCCATGCTCGCTGAAAATTATTAAGACAGGTCTAACCCTCAGTATTTACACGTGTGCACTGAAGTATTACACCTCTCTCACTCATCTCAGATAAGAAGATATATAAAATGTTCATGTTTCTTTTAGACCAAACCTGAAAGAGAAGCGACAGTTATTTCTATCATACACCAGAATCAAAGCGCTATAAAGAAAAATTAATATTAGATAAAGTATGTACGAGCCGACTGGTAACCCCTTTTAGTGTTCGTGTCAATTATTGCATAGTAAACTACACTTTGAGATTGGGAAGGGTACGTGCATCTGCCGTTTGAAGCGCCGTCGCAAACAATACAGACAGTACAAAAAAAAAAAAAGCATAAGAAATCTCACTTGTGCCTTTTAGCGAATTTCAGAGGACGTTCAGCAATTCAACATTCGTTTGGGGAGGGAAATATTGGAGGAAGGGGGAGGAGACAAACTGGGATCAGTCACATGATACGGCTTCTCACAAAGCACAGCCTATGTAGAATAAACATTCAGGCAAGAGAGGTCAGGAAAACTGTTCAAAGTGCTTTATGGCTAAGTGAGATAATAAGGGATGAGACCCATTCAAAATGCTTGTATTTCTAAACCAGTGGGGGTGGTTGTGACTTTAAACACAGGCCTCTACTTCTATTTTTATGTACAATTTAAGGTTTTAGATCCCTTGAAGACTTTTTCCTAACAATTCTACTTTAGGATTTTTGAGATGGGAAAAAAAAACTAGTACACAGGAACATGTTGCTAGAAAAAATTTAAATTTCAGTCCCTGCTACAATATGACAATATTCTAGCCTCGCTTCTACGTCCTTCAACACATTCATTTATCATAAACCTGCACAGAAATACTCGGTAAAGAGACTCTCTAACTAAATAAGGATACGGTTGGTGAGGAGACCAAGTTACAGTACAAATCGATAAGAGGTGTAAGAGGACCGCGGGAACTTAAAAACGGAGGTGAGGCGGAAAATTTAATGTCGTGTCAATCAAGCGTGTGGTATATGGCCTTTATCTTCTTACAGCTCTCACTGTTGATATAGGGCAATTATGAGCCATGCTAGGCACTTAGGATTACTTCGTATTGACAGGTGTGGGCTATTACAGGTGTGAACAGCAGCAGTCCACAAACCCAGATCCTTCTATGTAGATTCACGAGTAAAACGACTAGCTAATGCCGTTAAATTGGCTTAAAGGCTGGCTTCAATTCTTGCCATAACACAGACAAAGCCCTCCTATTATGATACAGCAACTTTGCTTACACACTATTCTTCCCTGCGGGTGAGTTAGAAATGGGAATCTAAAGCGCATGGAAAATGCCTCGTGTTGCCATAAATCCAAGTGAAAGAAGAAAAAACAAATCTGTGCAGTATAATAGAAAACTAACAAACATATGTCTATATTATCCCAAATGTAAGCCATGGCTAAATACAGGGGATCTTTCCATACAGCTAAAAGCATTTTCTCCAATATTTTAATCTGTGGTTTGTTCAATTAAGTGTGTAATCCCTGATTGCATTAGTCCTGGTGCCTTAAACCTATCAAGACCCTTCCTTCTTCCTGGCCTTATTAAAAACATTTCCCCAAATGGAAATATAGTATATACTGCATACATACAGCCAGGGTGGGGTGGGTATCTGTGCAAAAACTAGAAGACCAATAAAATAAGGAGTACAACGCTGTTTATCTATCCTTGGTTGTCAGTTTTTCAATCAGCTCCTGAAGCGGGACCAGCTCTTTCCTGTCAATGAGGTTGAACTCCTGAAAAAAGACAAAAAAAAAAAAAAAAACAGTGAACATTATCAGATTAACTACTGTATGCCACATTGTTCATTGCTAATATACAATGTAACTCGAGTGAAAAGTACATAAAAGTCTATGTTCAAATGTCAGAGATTGTTTACCTGAACAAAGAAGATGAAGTGTTTGAAAGACGTGTTGAGGTGGGCCTCCTCCTGCAGCTGCATGACAGAGTCAAAGTGCTGGTGGTAGATGTGAGCGTAGACCCTGAACAGGCGCTTCAGGATGGTCTTCGCCACGGACATAAAGTTTCGCTTAAAGGGGACGCCTGGGTAAGGAGAGGGCAAGAAAGAAAAGCATCTCTTCAGTTGTTGAGCCAATGACTTCATGGAAGACTGTCAGATAAATCGCCAAAATACGTTTTTTCCTTCAGGTGCAGCTTTAACACCAAGGATGCATTGAGAGAACTGACATTCACATAAAATGTTCACTCCAGCTGAGTATTTTGTGCACTTTGCAGTCTATTTATCCCTCTTGCAGCATTAATAAAATCCAAAAAGCTCAGATCAGTAAAAGGCAAAAGCAGCTAGAGTGTATTCTCTGCATGGCAAAATGCCTTCACAGGCAGGCCGTGGCACGATTTAAGGGAAGTGCAAACAATCATGAGTGCAACAGGGAACCACCTCGAGCTTACAATGTGCCAAGTGTTCGCCTGTAGTTAGGAAATTCTGATGTTATTACAAACACTGCTGCTCCTGTCACCCCAGCTGTGTTCTGCTGTGAGTCAGTTAGCAGTGCTTCCTCCTACAATGTGTGCAGACAGCTATGGTGCAACTCAATCAATTATTCAAAAGAAGCCGGCGAACGACAGGACACGGAGTTCTTCATTAAAGCTCCCACCTTGGGCTGGACATGTAAATGGCCTACTGTTTTAGATACTTAACTTCTTCATTTGGACACCTGACTATCCCAGGATTATCGACGATTTAAATGTTAGACGCTCCTACTAGTCCTGATGAGGTCAAGACAAGACAATTTTTAAAAAGGCACCCTGTGGAGTTTTCAATTACTTATAGAACAATAAAGCCATGGGTTTTTTTTTGTGAGCGGGTCCCAATTTTGTCTGAGGCTGTTTGAGGTCTTCCCGGTGAAAAATGGACACCGGTACCAGATGTGCTGAACGTGGAAAATGAAGCTTGTTCGGTCACTCCAGGCGAGCACCTTTTAGTCACTGCCTCCTTCCACTGAGATGAACTAAGAGATAGATGAGACATTTATTTGTGCTGGCTGCCATCCAACTCTATTAAGGCTCCACCTCTGCCTCTGCTGGTTGGGAGGTTCAGAACGGTGTTTGTATGTGTGTAAATTATAACTCTCAATGAAGGTGTACAGTGTTAACTGAAGGACAGCCTGAGTACATGCATCTAGTGACATTTGTGAGATATGTTATTACTGGATATTTAAATAAGCAAACAGATATTTAGAATATTTACATATGCAACTCTCCCTCAAAGGGTCTACTACTCATATAATACTTCTTTCCTTACCAATGTTCCCTCTGTCAACATATATTAACTTTAATGAACGGGTATTTATTTGGCACTTGTAGATTAATGACATGGTGGAAATGCATAATGTACATTTTATTACATTTGCATGGCGGTTGAATTTGCTTGTTGGTGATAACCCACAGAGTTCAGACACTCACAGCTAAACATTGATCATTCAGCGGAGGTATTAAAGTTGCTCTTCTATAGAGCAGAGCACTGATAGAAGCCAGAGAGTAACACATCAAACACACACACACACACACAAAGAAAGGAAGGCATTGAAACAAAAGAGAGAGAAAATGGACACAAAGCATTACCGATCTTTGAAGGGAAAAGCGTCTCATCATCGAGCTGGTCTTGCACCCAGGTCATGAGGTAATCAATGTACTTGGGAGCTGAGCATTTGATGGGCTTCTTGATGTTGGTTCCATCGGCCCAATGGTACTCATACCTGTGGAAAATAGAGATGACAAACATTATTATGGATTAAATCTCAGACAACACGTCCGCGTGCTGTATTGATAGCGAAATGTAATTTAACAGAGCAGTGTCCTCAGACATTGTCCATTGAAGTTTACACTCATTCACCACTGACATAATTTAACGTACCACACATTTTCACTGACCCATTTAAAAAACTAATCCGAGTCATCAAACACATGATTGCAGAAGCCAATTTAAGTCTTGTGAGTTCAGTTTAGATACTGGCATGTAAAAAACACACTGAGCCTGCAGCAGAAGACCAAGGTACTGACTAAGGGGTCTAATGGTAGGGGTTTTACATGATGACAGCAACAAATGCCCTGTGTTCTCACTTTAATGAAATTTTAATAGTCACATTTTAATTGACCCGCTGCCAACACCCCTCCCCCACTCCCTGTTGAGCCTCGACAGACCGAGATGAGTGAAGCAAAGCTTGCGGTTTGCTTTCATCAGACTACAAACTTACAGACGTTCAATGATCAAACTTACTTCGGACCGGCAGACATGACTGGACAGCTTTCCTCTGTGCAAAAATCTGTGATGGTGCCGTACAACATGTTGATCTGGTTGAAGAAATCCACAGCTTAAAAAAAAAAAAAAAAAAGAAAACATATTCAAATCAAGCATCACATGAGCATACATGAGCCCAAATATCGCATGTGCCAGCACAAATATCTGGCATCGTGTTTCCCCATGGCCCTCTCGCTGCCCGGTCCACACTCCAGTTATCTCCAACAAACTGTGTTATTGCTCGTTCCCAGGGGCGTACAGCCAACTTTGGCTTTCCATCAGTTGGACAGATACATTTAAAGCGCTGGCAACGTTAGCGTTGGTGTTCCATTTGCTAATCTCACAGAGAAAAAAATACATATTGAACAGCTGAGGAGGCATATGTGTCGTGTGGGGTCCTGTTAAAGGAGACAGCAGCTTATGTTTGATGAAGTTAACTATAACCACTTCAGTTGTTGAAGTTAGATGTGACGCTTGCTCATAACCAGTGAGGGAGGGCAGAATTACAGACACTCTTAATTACACAGAAAAATGCGTATTTCAAGGCAATACCCTGCCGATCTTTCTCATTAAGAGTTTTACTCAATGTATATTTTAGTAAACATGAATAAATCAGGCCTGCTACTTCTAACATGCTCTCAAATGGTTAACATGTCGACTTTTCAACGACAGGTGCCAAAGCCATCATCAGCATGACAGCTTTTCTTTGAGCCTTGACTGACATGGAGATTTTTGCAGAGACAGTGGAGCTACAGAACATCAGAGATCAGGTGACACAGATTCAATGGTTAGAAATGTTCAGTCAAAATAAAGTGAAACCTGCTGGTGGCCTGATGGTCAAGATCCACATCAGACAGCCTCAAAATAAGAATCTTTGAGACATTTTTTTTTTTTTTAGAGAACTGCTTCTCGTGAAGCGAGATCATGGAGAAAGCCATAAAACCTGGTGATGGGAGAAGTTATTCCAACTTCCCCTTATTGTGCAAGTTAAAACAGCTGATGTAGCACTGACTAACATCCATGCATGTCTAACAACCTAGACTGGTACTGCAATAATGACAGCCAAATCATCTCTCAGGCACATTTTTAAAAGCTAAAAAATGTGTAAACTTGAGTAAAACAGTGGACAACAGTGGACAGTTGTTTTCTTGGGCTACAAAGAGTTTCTAAAATGCATTTAAACTTTTGAGAAACCATGCAGTGAAGTCCATCTAATTTGTTGCTACTGACTTGTGGCGGTAAATCGAGGAAAAACCTCAAATCCAAATCGAATCACTTAACATTTAACTGTAGTAAAGGGACTTTAAACACTAATTCAGCGGTTAACCGGCTGAGACACTGAACATCTTGAACGCTAAAGGCACTCTGACGCAAGACCAAATCAAGCCTCGACTGACCAGCCGTTTGTCTCAATTTAGAGGAAAGCAAACAGGGCTCTCAGAGCACAGACAATAAAGTCTATTTAACATTCTCGGTGGTTTTTCCCCAGCATGAATGCACGTGGTCTTTAGTGGGAATGCCAAGATCTTGCACCCTGATAGTTCACCCTCAGCTAATTCTTGATGTGGAATAATTGAGATTTGAGGAACAGGACTACTGAGAAGCATGCAAATGTATTATACAAACAAAAAGGAGGGTGACAAATATAGAAATAATAAGAGAGGTGTGTGAAGATGAAGTCACTCTGAGCACAAAAGGGTGTGTGAAGGAGGGGTAAATATTGGTGCTTACTGTTGACTGCGACCCACTCATTTAAGTCTTCACCCTCGGGCAACATAACCGCCATGCGCAGGTTTCCACTCCCCAGCGTGGCCTCGGCATGTTTCAACAGCTCGTACTGATGAGAACCCTCCGGGATATTCTTCTTGGGCTTGAATGTCTTGGATGAACGGTTTCCACTGCGAGTCATATTAAAAAAAAAAAAGGAAAGAAAGAAAGAAGAAGAGGAAGACAAAACAGATAAGGATAAGGAGGGAGTCAGATAATGATGACAAACTATGAGCTCACCGTGGGCCTAAGGTGAGGGACTTTTGCTATGAAAAAAGTCAGGATCTTTTTAAAAACGCTGATTAAAAAGAAAAACTTGAGCATTAGCTTGACTTGATGGGTTTGGCAGAACTGAGGTTGGGGGGTGGTGTGGCGGGGGACCAGAACAGTACGTCTTTCTGTGTGTAATGAGGCCATTTGGAGAGGTACTGTATTCACCCGCTTCTCTCTCGATGCCCCATTAAACAAGAATGTTTGAGAGTTATCACAACATGGTAGTTCACGCACCAAAACACTGTTTTCCTCTAAACAGAGCATTAACATCTGCTAAAACCAAACTATATCATTATTATCTTTTTTTTCTTCTCAACCACTGTTCTCTGACAGAGTGGGATTTTAAAAAAAAATCACACTTTGTCAGAGAACAGTGATTGAGCCTTGATCTTTAAGTTAAATGTTGAGCTCTCCCTTAAGCTCTAACGTGCTTATGACCAACCATCTGGTTGAGCTATAAATAATCAAATGTGTCTGATGGAAAACGATGATTACCATTGAAAGGGAGGTTTGTGTGGTGACATTAAATACCATAAAGGACATGTAAGGGGTTATTACAAAACAGACTTAAGCCCAACTTCAAGTCATTCGTGATGACATGTTGGGGAAATGTTGAGACTCCCTCTTCTTCCATTTAGCTAAAAAAAAAACAACAAAAAAAACACATCACATCCCAAACAGTGGGATTAATGTTACTCCGATTTCATCCACAGCCCAGATTTGGTTGTGGCGAGGTGAACATCCGTGGCCTTGTGGTGTTACTTTAATCACAATATCTGGTCAGATCGGAGATTGATCGGTGCGCTCTGTAGATTAGCAACAAAGTGTTCACACCAGCAAATATCCAGGCCGGACTGGGAACCCCCCTCTCCCCCTCGGGTTAATTTCCCTATGGGGTCGCGTCTGTGTGGGGTTACCTTCTCAGACAGACCATACTACTACGTTACAAAAAACCTGATATCGACGTCGATGTTAATTTTCATTTTAAAAATCCACAAAAAGCAACGCGAGTCACAGCATACAGTCGGGGGTGAGTCCAGGAAGTAGTCCGAGCCCGTGTTCGCCCTGGCGCAGTCGGCTAGCCGTGTAGGGCTTACGCCGCTGACATTTTCCGAATAAAAAAAATGACAAAGGCAGAATAAGTATTAAAGACACCGTTATAACTCACAAGAGAAAGCTCATGGTTCCTCGCACCGCAGAAAACCTCTCTGTTGGCAAATTAGCTCAGTGGAGGCAGACCAAAGGGGGATGTTTGCTGAAACTCTCCGGGCTGAAACGTCCTCGGCTCCTCTCCGGTTTCTTCAACAAGTCCTCCAGACAAATAGGAAAATGGCTATGACTGTGCTATAAATAATTAGAAGTTAGTGCGAAAGAAAAAGCATTAAACTGAGAGGCTTGTCCACTGGATGCTGCTCTGTACGCTGAGAGGCAGCAGCGTACTCAATGTAGTGCTGACTTCTTCATCTGCGTACGTTAGAAAGCGTTTGTGTCGTGTGCTGCCACCTAGCGGAGAGAAATGTTTGGGGTCTATTGTAACATAATAGTTTTATTATACATTAACAAAAAAACATATAATAGAGAGAAAGACTGGACATAAAAGGAATTTTGAGAGAAAAAACAATCAACAAAAATTATTTCTCATCATAACCAGTCAAAGAAAAATATTCATCACAGCCCCCATCACCCTTAAGAAGTCCAAGGTGATTTCCAAACACAGAGAAACAGAAGATCTCTACGCTAGAGAGGCCAACAACAGCGCCCTGCATGAAAAATCATCATCACACACACACAATTAAAAAGGTTACTGCTGTTCAATTTGAGTTGAAGAAACAATATTGTAATAAACTTCTATCAAACCATGCAGCCGAGACATCTCCTGCCTTTGCTCACTTCTGTAAGCACAATATGTTAAATCAGACTGACATTCATACCCTGTGGTTTGACTTCACTCTTTTCTTTTCTTTCCAGATGTCTGTAAACATAATTTAGCTCAAAATTCAAAAACAGAAGACCTTTAACATTTCTAATATTTACGTAAAATGTATCATACCTTGGGCTAATACAAAAACATATGAGTGAAAAAATTATTTTCACTGCATTCTTTCCAATATTTTTATGATTCTCATACATTATTTTGAACTTGGTACATTTTGCGATAAAATACAGACTGAGATACAGAAAATACAAACCTTATATTACATTCGTACATTTATAACTTTTAATTTTACAAAGAAGTTCCAGTTAGATCAAAAAACAATTTTACAAGAGAGATGAGGCTAAGGAGCTGTACAAAAACCACAAGCAACATATACAGTACAACACGATATACAAAAATCCATCATAAAAACAGAAGGACAGCTATTCAAACACAGTGGTATGATGCCCCTAAATGCATCAATGGAGCTGAGACAGAGGAGAGTACAGAAGTAAGCTGAATGTTTACCCAGTATTGCTTTATAGGTAGACCAAAGCAAATGTCTTTACATACAAGCTTTATTGGCCAAATGTCTACACATACAAGGACCTTTTCTTAAAAGGGAAATACAGTTACAGTTAAACTCAGGAATACATCCAAGCTGTCTGATCATGAAGTTTGCGGATGACACAGCTGTGGTGGGACGGATCGCTAACAACGACGAGTCCGACTACAGGCAGGAGATGGAACACCTGGAGGGTTGGTGCAGACAAAACAACCTCTGCATCAACGTGAAGAAGACCAAGGAGATGATCGTGGACTTCAGAAGGGGCAGACACCTCCCTCTCCCCTGTACATCGGAGGGACTGAGGTGGAAGTGGTCTCCAGCTTCAGGTACCTGGGTGTACCCATTTCTGACTGACGACCTCACCTGGAGCAACAATACTTCCTGTCTGATTAGGAAGGCACATCAGCGCCTCTACTTCCTCAGGAGGCTGAGGCGCCCCGGACTGGGGGGCTCGGTCCTGACCTCTTTCTACAGATGTGTGGTGGAGAGTGTCCTGTCCTCCTGCATCATCGTGTGGCACTGGCAGCTGCTCGGCAGCAGAGAAGAAGGCTCTGCAGAGGGTGGTGAAGGCTGCACAGAGGACTGTGGGACGCAGTCTATCCACCACCACAGGACATCTACACCTCCAGATGCAGGAAACGGGCCTCCTGCATTATGGAAGGACCCCACTCACACCGCACACGCACTGTTTGTCCCCCTCCCCTCAAGCAGGAGACTGTTAAACTCTGGAGAACCCCTGTAGGCCCTGCTTCCCCCCGCCCCTCTCCCTCTTCTGACAACCACCCACAGACAACACATATCTGGACACTGCAACACTTGCACAGAATGCAGTTGTTTTTGTATTGCACAATCTGAACATTGCACAAGCGCATAATTGTCACTTTAAACTTTCTATTTGCACACTACCTCAATGGATACAGACTGTTGTATATTGTTGTGTAGTGCAGTTTATCCTTATTTATTCTGTTTATTTATATTTATCTACTTAGCTTAAATTTGCTTATTATATCTTGTTTATTTTGTACTATTCTACTTTTTTATACTTGTTCTACTTTTTTTTTTAATACTTATTCTACTTTTTATACTCTTTTACTTATTGCACCAGGACCAGGGTAACTAATCTCGTTCCATCCCATCTTTAACATGTGTTGAAATGACAATAAAACTCCTTGAACCTTGAACCTAATTGTTGTGCACATTACAATAAAGTTGAATATTGCGCCAGTGCAATAACAGTTTGCATATAAGGAGGATGTATATAGTGTATTTATGTCATTTTTACCCTCTATATTTTATATCTTATATCTATTTTTCGTACTTATTCTCATATTTGCCTGATCTTGAGCTGCTTTAACAATTGAGTTTCCCAGTGGTGAGTGAGATTAATAAAGTTTTATTTTATCTTATCTCAGAGAGGTCAGAGAGAAGGTCGGCGCTAGGACCCGGGCTGCTCGGCTCGGCCCGGCCCGCCCGTCAGCTGACGAGGCGGCCTCATAAATGCGTCGCGAGCGCCGTACGGGCCGCAGCTCCGTCGGGTCGTCGAGAAAACGGATGTGCCCGCTGCAACAGGCCCATGTCTGAAAAGCCAGACAGACAGTCACATTTCTGCACAAAGTCAGCAACCTTCGAGTACGTCGGCTCGGTCCAAGCAGGTAAAAAAAAAAAAAAAAAAACCTCCTCTCTTTGTGTCTCCTAGACGACCTTATGTCACGTTAACCGTCCTCTTCTTCCCGGCTGCGCATTAAGTGAGCCGCTCGGTGTCAAATCCTCAACCAGTGTTTATTTCTTTATCCGCAGCAGCAGCAGCAAGATGGAGTGTGAGTGGAAACCAGACGAGCAGGGACTCCAGCAGATTTTACAGCTGCTGAAGGAGTCGCAGTCGCCGGACACGTCCACGCAGAGATCCGTGCAGCAAGTATCCTTTTACCCCCCCCCCCCCTCCTCCATTATCACCACCACCACCGCCCCCTGAAGCCAGACAGGGGCCGTAACACGTCTGCGTCTTTACCAGGTTAATAATGTGAGGCAGACTCAACAGGCCGGCAGAGCTAACACTTAGCCGAGGTTGGTTACCGTTATCAGCAGGTACGCAGGTGTGAGCAAGCTAGCCGGGCCGTGCCGTGCCGTGCTAAATGACTCCTGGACGTGTATTAGAAACACATCAATAATGCCTATTAATGTGATATAATAGAATAGCTCACTACTCAAATGTGTGCTTGATCCAGCAGTTAATCTCCCCCTATAATAAAAACAACAATAATAATATTAGTAATGATATTAATAATTATAATACTAATAATACACGGTCTTTGCATTGTGCTCCATTTAGAAGCAGACATAATTAAATTAACAGCCAATTCGTGCAGCAGCCCTGTCTGTCAAATCCACAACCTGATCCTCAGTTTGTAATGAGCTTATAGCTCATCAGTGTTAAATATGGTTTGACATGTGTGGTGCAAAAGCAAACACACGATTGTTGCATTTAAAAACCCTGTCTGTTGCGATCATGATGCATCCATGATTTTCTCATTCTCCTATGTCTAAATAGTGTTTAGCCTGTTGGATCTTATTCACCGTATAATATCCGTCCCTAAAGGGGATGTCAGGCTTTATTTGTACACCGGGCTTATGTGCAAAGATAATGATCTATAAGAATCAAATAATGGGTTTGAATATCTGGACCAGGAACGTACAGTTCTCTCATGACACGACAATGAACAAAGAAAAAGGCTTTTGGTAATAATAGGGTCTAAATAATAATAAGTAATACATCTAAATTAAATAGATATTATGAAAAAACATCGTAGCGGTGTAACATTTAAAGTGCATTCTCAATCTGTCCCACTGCCTCTGCACTGCTTCTCAAAGTGCAAATGTGCTACAGTGTTTTGTACAAGCCACCAACATACTTTTGCATTGGAGAACAACGATTATCCACCGCTCTGTCCTGCGGGCCCTTATGTTTCTTTATAGGGTTGCACGCTGATCCTAAATGATTTGCTTATGTAATGCTTCATATGCTGCATCATTAACTCCCAGACGAAGCCCTGAATATGCCATCTGGCTGGGTACGTACGGTGTTTAGAAACGTCATATAACATATTTATGACCCTTCACAATTAATACACACACACACCATTATACTTTTCCGTTACACCGCCGCATGACCAAATCTACTTTTGCTCTTTCGATATTTCAAAAATCAATTTTTGTTCTTGTCGCCATGTAATGGCCTGCTGTGTTAATGTGCTCACAACCATTTAACATGCAATGCACACCGTTAGCACCTTGTCTTCCTCAACCACTTTTTTCTCAGAGACTCGAGCAGCTGAACCAGTATCCAGACTTCAACAACTATTTGATATTTGTCTTGACAAAGTTAAAATCAGAAGGTAAGCTCTCCATCAATCTGTCTGTCTGTGTCAGTGTGTCACTTCCTCTGTCTGTGCCGTGTTCCTCGATCCCCCTGATGGTACTGGACGGAGAGGGCGTCACGCATGTCATTTTTTTATGTAACTGCTCTGTGACAGGTCTGTTTGGCCATGACTCGGCTGACCCAATGGCATCTTTGTCACAGATGATGTGGCACTCAGAATATGGGTCACTCTAATTTTAAACCTAATTCCTGGCAACACTCAACTCTTGGCCTGACTGTCTGCACAGTAGAGGCCTGAAATGTTAAGTGGTGTTAAGACATTTCAGGATGCACTGCTGCTCTTAGTTCAGATGCAACAAGCCGCAAATATTTAGAAATCAATATAATCGTAAGTCTAGACATTGCCGTCCATCGATTCAGCATCTAGTTTAGCTAAAAAAGCAGTGTGCTGGATTCAATTAAGAAGAATGTAAAGACAATATCGTCCCCTGAGTGAAAGGTTACTGACGCTCACAACACAGTAAAAGCCGAAATGTTATTTCGCAATTCATTAATCTGTCATTTCTCCACCCACCAAGATGAACCGACGCGGTCCCTGAGTGGGCTGATACTGAAGAACAATGTGAAAGCCCACTATCAGAACTTCCCTAATGGCGTGTCTGATTTCATCAAGAGCGAGTGCCTCCAAAACATCGGAGACTCGTCTCCTCTCATCCGGGCCACTGTGGGTGAGTTACATCCTCTGGGTCTGTTGAAAAAATCACCCATCGTGACTTGCTTGGTCATGCCTACAGAAGAAAACTATCCACACTGGCGTTGTTGCGTAGGATTGTGAAAAGTTTCTGTACAGTTCTCTGGTGCTGTAGGTGCAACACACTGTCACACTGATCCTACAGCCAAGTACATCATTTATTTGGTAAATGTTCAAATTTGTCAGTAGTTGAAGCAGCTTAAAGGAAAATGACTAGATCAACAACATAAATGGGTCAGTCAAGTTCTACTCATATACAGATTAATCACAGTTGTTGTCAATCTGTACCTAATTACCTGTTATGTTATTACCTGCATTCAGCTTAAGAGTGATTAACAGTGCAGAAATGTTGTACACATAATGCATATTTGTCTGGAGCACATTCCTTTAAATAGATTTTAAACAAGTGTATTGTGATGTTGAACTTCTGCCATTCTTGCCTTTATTCTTGAATTTGTCTTGATCACTAAGATCTTGTTCTTTGATGGTAGTTTGTTCTACCATTGTAACTAACGGTGAATCATTTACCCGTAACAGGTATCCTCATCACCACCATTGCCTCAAAAGGAGAGCTACAAAACTGGCCAGAGCTTCTTCCCAAACTCTGCCTGCTGTTGGACTCTGAGGACTATAACACATGTGAGGTGAGGAGAAAGATGGGAGATGGTTGATGGGATCTGATTTTCTGCTCATCGTTTGGATCCTGTACATTGTATTATGTTTACCTGTAAAGAGCAGGATTTATAAGGCAGAAATCATTGGAGTTTCAGCATCTGAATTCTACTATTCTTGCATAACAGCACAATGAAAATTTTGCATACTGTATATCTGACATTTTGCATCTGAATAAGATATATTCTCTGACAAAACTCGTTCAGTTTGCATTAAATCTGGCAATGACATTTCAAACCAAATGCTACTTCTTTCAGTCATGCTTTTAGCTCTCAACAGGGAACTCTCAGGATTTGTCTTCATTCAAAATCCTGAAATTAAACATGTTTCACGTTATTATGGTGGCCCCCCATCCAGTTTAATCAGAAAACATTAGACCCAAACATGAAATACGTAGGGGCTGGCTGTATAACTGTATCTATATACAAGTACTTTTAGGAATTACACTTTATTTGAATATGATGGTAATGTCATTTTAGTATCTTTGAGACTTAGTGATAAATTTGGTGGTTCTATTCTCTATTATTATAGAGATTTTATTATTCTCCTCTTGGTTTATTTTGCACAATCAGTTCATCAGAAAATGGACAACATTAGTTTTTGCAACAGCTTTTCTGTCATAGCTGTATGTGTGAGGGGGGTTGTGTGAAGGAGAGAAAGATTAAGGGGTTGCACATTTTATCATGGTGATCATATGGTGTAGCACACTTGTGCTGTGAGTAACCATGTCTGGACATAGGGCGTCACATGCTTGTTTTTTTGCTTATTCATTTATTGTGGAAAGGAAAGAGAGCTGGGTCAGCTTTAAAGCAACATCTGGATAGCATCCTGCTGGCCAGATGAGCTGAAGGCAGTCTCACAGCTGGAGCGGTAGCGACAACCACAGATTATTCAACATGGAATCAGTTATTCTCCTCCTTTTTACCGGAAAACCATTATGACCTCATTTTGTGACTTGGCGCACATCATCACCCCGAATAGCCTTCGTAATGTGCACATCAGCAAAAAACAGCATAGTGTTTATCTGTCTCATGCTTGATGCTGCAAGTTTTTTTTCTCTTCATTATCCTTTTTTTTTTGTCTTTTGAAAAACATGTTCAACTCCTGTGACTGCAAAAGTAAGATGGAGTCCTGCACAGTAGCTTGTAGTGGCTGTTTGATCATCTGATCTGTGTAATGGTGCCGCGCCCATACTTAGGCTCACATAAACTCCCTGCTCGTTAATATGCCGTCAGCTGCGTGTGCCTATGACATCAGCCACTACTGGGAAGGTGGATACTTTACATTGGAGAAGGCGCTCAAATAAAGCGGCACGTTAAACTGTCATGCTAAATTCGGCATTTTGAATGTATCCCGGCAGGATTACTCACCAGTCCTTCGGAGCGGGACTGTTCTTATGATTTTCACTGAGCTGCGCTCTCTGAAATTTAAGGGAGAGGTGTGACAGAAAAATGGCTCTCCCTGTGGCGACGCAGCCCGCCTCACTTATAAAGCTCATTCAGAAGCTGAGATTTAGGTCAGCTATTTACTGCAGAGGATCTTGAAGTGTATGTGTGTACAAGGCTTAACACAGACCATGGTTCTGAAAAGCAGCTTGGAGGCTGGAAAGCTCCTTAGCATCTGAATTTGAATTTGAAGATGGTTAAATTGGTGAAATAAATGTTTTCCAATCTTTCGGCTAAAGGTGCAGAATATATAGTCAAAGCTTTCAGCGGTTTGGGGCATTTCATTGCCATATTTATGTCCAGTGTCATCGTGGTAAGGAAGCAGGGGTATTTTCCTCTCCCGTACATCTTTTCCTGTTGTTTCTCTTAAGTACTTTTACAGCATGACAGAGCCACCAGTGTGGCTTGTTTAAATAGATATGGTAAATTCTCCCAATAATGTTAATGGCCATAATGGTACTTAAAAATAGTTTTGAACGGTTATAAGTGGTGACCAGTTAGATTTAAATGGGCAATAAACAGCTGTTTTACTGTTTCTAAGCACAGAGCATAGAGATGGGTGTGTTGTGAAGCTGTAGTTGTTTTAACATGTAGGAAATTAACAATGCTGGACTTCAAATTGATGGAGCTACTGTCTTATGGCATAAGGTCATTTTTTGTGAAGGGAGAGCTCTTTCATGCATGTTTTCAACCGCACTGCACCTGCAACCTTGCGGCATTCATGTCAGGTTGAACATGGACCTGAGTGTTGCAGCACCTAGACTCAAAGGCTTCTCCTTGAAATACTTGTATCTTGTTTGTACAAAGGCCAAATGAATAAATGTAATGCATTACACTGAGATTTTACTACATTTTATGCCATTTGTTATGGGAAATTAGTAACAGTTTGCCTTTCTTACTTAAATGTGTTTTTATTCAGAAAAGTTCATATGAATATCACAGTTTGCAGATGTGTGAATACAAGATGAATATTGTCGGCTCTACAGCGGACCTTGTACATATACTGGAGACAGCAAATATCCACGTCATGTCAAACTAATTTTTAAAGGTGTCAGGTGACACCGTCACTGCGACCTGCACTTTGATATCTATTTTGGGGATATTTCTGGTGGCTGTCAGTGTACGGTTTCGGAGCTGTGTGCACTTTGTAATCCAAGCAATGACAAACACGTGCAAATGCGTGTTGGCCTTGTACTATTTGATCAGTCTGTATGTCCGCTGTGTTGTGCATTTCCACTGTGTCTATGCAAATTGATCCTCATCAGTCTGTTACTGAATTATCTTCGCTATGAGTGCAAAACAGTCACACAGTGAGATGTCTGTTGATGTTGGGTGGAAAATGAAAGGTGGCTATTAGCTTTTAATAATGTGTTATCTTAATTATATTATATATATTAACTTTTTTATATAACATGTATAGCAAACTACATGCATTTTTGTAATACTGAAACAAAATCAATAGCAGTTCATCACCTTGATCATCAGGAGTTGAAGCTGTACTAAAGGTCCTGTCTTGTTTGTGGTTTAAGAGCAGCAGTTGTAGAAGAGCCCCCTGTGCCACCGCAGTGTACCCCTCTCTACATGCTCTATAAAAAGACACGAGCAGGTGTGTTGCATGCCAAGTGTAATGTCGGTGGATGGCTTTATATATAGGTTTTGCCTGAGAGCAGTTTTACTGTTTTGATAAATGGCTGTTTGAAAGTGGTTGCGATGGTGTTGTGAGGGTCAAGTTGATGTTGATGATCACACGTGAAAATGCTTTGCCACCTCCAGTGCTTATTTGTACTGTGACATTCAAATTTCCCAAGCAGGAGTCCAAAAGAGCTGTTTAGTTGACTAAATACATACCTCTCCTGTCCCTGGCTCGCTGTCATCTGCGTGAGTTACGTTCTCGTGTTTAATGACCTTCCGTAGCAGGGCGTTAGGGGAGGATTACACTTTAGATGCTTCAGCGTCACTGGAATGCTTGAGGGCCACTCCCATTTCTTTGCCCTTCTCTGTTAACACGCGGGCACAACCAGTGGGAGCGGTCTGGTGGTGGTTCCATACGTTTTTACATGGGATGAGTTAAAATGGAGCTTCATCACACTATATTGTTGTGTTGTCAGAGCCCAAATATGTTGTTATTCATTCATTTGATAAAACAAAGCTTTCTGCTTGATATGAATGACTAGATTTTTTAATTGACTGTAAAATGCTGGCTATTTATTGATTTAATAAATTAAAATCTCTGTGTCTATTTTATGTCATTGTTTAATGAAAGTGTACTGACATTTTGTAGATAAAAGCAGCAACATTTTCAAAGCTAGAACAAGCAATTTTTTGGCATTTCTTCTTGAAAAGGGAGTTAATCAATCTATCTTCTAGTTTATTAAACCTGTCAGCTCAATCCATACAATTATCAAACATCTTTTTCAACAGCAATCGTTCAGTCAGCTAAATCTAGTATCATCCGTGCCCATCAGTACCTTAAATTGTGTGCTACTCAGCTACATCATGTCTAAAACTGGTACTTTCATTTCAAAGCCTCAATACCAGCAAGTCTCACAGACATCAGATGATTTCAAAGGCTTTTCTCTGTGTCAGTGTGTCAAGCATACCATTTTTTATGTCACCCAAATAAATCTCTTTTTATCCCAAACCCCATCCTGAAATCTCCTGTGCTGGCTCTGAAACTGTGATTTGTTCATTGACACTGCCCTGCAAGGTGAAATTGACTCATCTGTATACTAATGAGAGAAATGGCTCGATTCACCTTGTTGCTGTTGTCTCCTCCTGCTCGTGACCTTGACACACAGTCTCAGCCTGCGCCCTCCTCATCTTATTTCATCCCCATGGCTCCTCTATATATATATATATATATATATATATATATATATATATATATATATATATATATATATATATATATATATATATATATATATATATATATATATATATATATATATATATACATATATATATGAGACCATTCTGTATCTGTCATCTCAAAGGAATGCCGACATTGGAGCCGTTTCCGTGGCAACAACACATTTCACACGGCATCAGTGTCGGTGCTGTGCCGCACTGTTTCTTGTATCTGCTCCTCCGACTGCATTTTTGTGAGAGACACTGAAATCTGCAGCATATTGCGAACGTGCATACTAACCACCAGACAGCAGACACCAGACAGCTAATATCGAGGCAGCGGTGCAAGGGAGATGGTGGTAAGGGTATTAGAGCAGAAGTGGATGAATCCTATTGAAGATCAGGGATGACCTTTTTTTTTGTTTGTTTGTTTGTTTGTTTTTTGTTGTAGTTTTGTGCACCCACACTGTGCATTAATAGGAACAAGATCCTCTATATATGCTTATGTAAATACATATGGTATTACCTTTGCTCGTCGCAGAGCCAGTAGAATATAAACATATACGAACAATATGCTGATAGCGTATTACAAGAACAAAGAAGCTGAGCAGAAACCTAAATCCATTCTACCTCCACAGGCTGTCGCCTGTTACTGCAGTCTAACCTACCTTGAGGTTGGGTGGGGGTTGAACAAAAACAGAACATCATCACTATTATTATTGTTATTTTTAGCCACAGTGTCTCAGTAGTTTGGGGTATAACCTGTCTAACTGCCTGGTAGAATTACATAGTTATGAAGTCTTAGCTCTTGGAGTGTTTGTCTTAACAGTGAAATCACATTCCCCATTGTTTTTTTCGTATTTTGTCCCTCAGGGAGCGTTCGGGGCCCTGCAGAAGATCTGCGAGGACTCTGCAGAGATCCTCGACAGTGACATGCTGGATCGTCCTCTCAACATCATGATCCCCAAGTTCTTGCAGTTTTTCAAGCACAGCAGTCCTAAAATAAGGTATCAAGTTTTCTTCTGTGCCTTCCATTTGTATAGACTACAAAATTACCTTCAAATGGTGCCTACATAAAACTTGTTTCTCTCAAACTAATTAATTTCACTTGAGTAAACCTATGAGTGACACATCATTGGTTTGGGAGATCTATGACTTTACATTCATTATACTTACTTATTGATAGTAAATGGTCATTAGTTTTTTGCAGACATTTTTGTTACTCCTGCTTTCTCATTATATGAATTACAGTTCCTACATGTGTTGTTATTTCTACATAAAAATCATGACCTATTAAATCATAAGTTGATAAGTAGGCCATTTATATTTGAACCCTACCTTCCCCTCCCCCTATGGTATAAAGCATTTCTATCTGGAACATATCTTAAGTAAATTAATAATGTACTGGTGAGTATGTTTTATGTATGTATTAGATTTACAAGACTAAAGGTCTGTATAATTGCACAGTCTCAGTCTATCATAAAGCAACAGGCCTGCTGACAGAAGAAACAAGCTCCTTATACTTGTAGGTTAAATCAGCAGAGATGGAACAAAGAAGAGGACAGGGGTTGCATTCATAACATGCGGCATGTGAGAAAAACATGTTTGTGCGGGCCTTAAGTGGTGGTTATTGTGTTGCAGGTCTCATGCCATCGCCTGCGTCAATCAGTTCATCATCAGCAGGACTCAGGCTCTGATGTTGCACATTGACCCTTTCATTGAGGCAAGTCTGACAGCACTTTGGTGTTTCTTTGTTTCTGTGTGTACAGACACAAAAGACATAAATATGTTCTTCTAGAAGATGCACAGTCTATCCCCAGTGAGAATGACCTCTTTCCCTCAGGTCTGTATCTCATTATCTCTCAGCTTTGTCGCTTTGTCCAGACAAGCTCCAAGGCATCATGGGTATTCAGAGTGGCTGATTGTGTAGCTCCTTTTATTTATAAAAGCCCCCTGGGGGAAGTTCAAGTCATGACTGGGTTTCCAATCCTTTTCTTTTTTAATTAGTTTAACCATTCCTGATTTGTTGATTTTATTGTTGAATGTGCTGTTTATATTTGGGTTTTGCAAGGATGGATATAGAACATTAATTGATATTAAAATGCTAGCCTGATATTTTGCCCAGCAACATTTTATATAGTCTTGTAACAAAATACCTGGAGTTTTAGTGCTTTTAATAGCAACATGACATTTGACATTTGACCCTGGTCTCTTCCTGTGCACTGCAGAACCTATTTGCACTGGCGACAGACGAGGAACCAGAAGTGAGGAAGAACGTGTGCAGAGCTCTAGTCATGCTGCTGGAAGTTCGCCTGGACCGCCTCCTGCCACACATGCATCACATCATAGAGGTGAGCGAGTTTGGAGCGATATGGAGCAGAAGTATAAGGCTTAGTATGGTGACTTTTTTACATTTATGTGGAATATTTTTAGAAGTTTCTTAATGTCAAAAATAAAACACAAAAAAGCTGAACTGGACAGTAGAGGCATAGACCTCCTTTGTTGTTCAGAAACTCACAACACAGAAGTGAGCCTCGCTGTTATACTTAAATGTGGCTACTGTAGTTATCTTAACTCATCCCATAAACACCTCACACTTGTGCGCCAAATCTGCACCTGAAATTAGTCCCCCAGAATACATAGTTTACTGAAAAACTACAGTGCCCAGTCTTTTTAGGAAGTTATTAAGCTTTTTTCTAGAAATAAAATTGCATTCATCGCACTTCTTTAAATATTAAGCCAAGTCTGTGACACTGTGACATCACAAAATGTCTTGTGGCGAAGTAAGAATTTATTTAGAGACAAACTCGCTGTTGGTTTTGGTCTTTTCACAAAAATAAAATATTACTCATATTCTTTCAATGATGCACTCCTGAACTACTGTTGTATCTCAGTTTTGGCTTTTTGACTGCACAAATTGTTGTACTGGTACTTTTCAGGATGAAATTTTCAGTTTTGTAAATAAAACTAAGATTGCATTTCTTTTTATTTCATCTCAGTACATGCTACAGAGGACTCAGGACCAAGACGAAAATGTTGCCTTGGAGGCCTGCGAGTTCTGGCTTACTCTAGCGGAGCAGCCGGTGTGTAAGGAAGTGCTGTGTGGACACCTTTCCCAGTAAGAATACAGACACACACACAAATGTGCCTACAGCACACAGACTGACACTCCAGTGCTAATATTGAAAGGTGTTGATTCATAGCATCCTTGGCAGTAAGTTAGTGAAGACCTTGTACACTTGAATGATATTCTTCTTCCTCACCTCAGGATGGCTGATTAAGAACCCTAGCCCCTGACCTCAGCTGTAACATATGTCACCACACTTGTCACATTAAACTGCGCCCACAGCAGGAATCAGATGTGAGCGATTGCTTCTGGGCTTCGACCTATCCTTGCCCTTTGTTCTCATAATTTTTCTTCTGGCTTCCACTCCAGGCTCACTCCGGTGCTTGTCAATGGGATGAAGTACTCTGAGATTGACATTATCCTGCTCAAGGTCAGTTTATATAGCCTGATGTTTGTACCTGTAGGTAAAGACGACAAATTGCCCCATGGCTCAGGATGACATGGGGCTCAATTAAGTGGTTTGTCTGGCTGTGTGGTGTTCAAATACATTTGAGTTTTTTCAGCATTTTAACTTTGACTCATGCTGCTTGGTATTTTGCTAAGTTTAACATAGTTGCAGCATACAGGAACATCTCTCATTCCGTACATTCGTCCTCAGGGAGACATTGAGGAAGACGAGGCCATTCCAGACAACGAGCAAGACATCAGGCCGCGCTTTCACCGCTCCCGCACAGTTGCCCAGCAACATGAGGGCGATGGGATTGAAGATGAGGAAGATGAAGATGATGAACTGGATGATGACGATGACACTATCTCTGATTGGAACCTGCGTGAGTTCAGTGCCTGTGTAAATGGAGCTGTTTAGATCTTTCTCTGCTGTTTGACACCTTATTAGTATAAATCGTCCCTGTTTATCATCTCCTGATCTCTTTACTAAGAGCTAGGTACCGCACAGGGTATTGATTACTTGTTTTGTGTTTGTGTTTACTGTACCCGTGACGTCTGTATGATGTTTTGTCCGCACACTTCTATGTTTGTATGTATGTGTCTCTGCTTTCCACCAAACATTAGGTAAGTGTTCAGCTGCAGCGCTGGACGTGTTGGCCAACGTGTTCAGGGACGATCTGTTGCTGCACATTCTGCCCCTGCTCAAAGAGCTGCTGTTCCATCCAGAGTGGGTGGTTAAAGAGTCTGGCATCTTAGTGCTGGGGGCTATAGCTGAAGGTAAGATGGGAAAGAAATGTGAAGGCGAAACATTGCCAGAATATGGCATCAGAAGAAATGACACTGTTCTTATCCGTCACCAGGTTGTATGCAGGGCATGATCCCATACCTGCCCGAGCTCATTCCCCACCTCATCCAATGTTTGTCTGACAAGAAGGCCCTGGTGCGCTCCATCACTTGCTGGACACTGAGCCGCTACGCCCACTGGGTTGTCAGCCAGCCCCCAGACATTTACCTGAAACCTCTAATGACGGAGCTGCTCAAACGTATTCTGGATAGCAACAAACGCGTGCAGGAGGCTGCTTGCAGGTGAGCAAGAAGGTCCTGATAAAGCCATTTCATTTTACAGCACATTAGGAACCCCACGCTTCATTTGGATCGGTGCTTCCAACAATTTTTTTTAATTCTTCATGGTGTTGAGCTGCATTGAATTTTTTTGAGGTAACAGTCGCACATTGCTTGCTGTATGATGTTTTCTTCCCTCTCCTGTTTCTAATCTCTCTCAACCAGTGCCTTTGCCACTTTGGAAGAGGAGGCTTGCACAGAGCTGGTGCCCTACCTGGCATTCATCCTGGACACACTGGTGTTTGCGTTCAGCAAGTACCAGCACAAAAATCTGCTCATTCTCTACGATGCCATAGGAACACTCGCAGACTCAGTGGGGCACCATCTCAACAAACCGGTATGCGGAACAGAAATGTGGACTCAGTTTCACTTCACACTTCTTTGTGAATATAAAATTAGCACATAGAACTCACGCCTTCTTCCTCATTTAACTTTTGTAGTGTTAGTAGTGGTAATACTTTCTGACTTGACAATTATATATATGTAGCCCAGAGGGTAAATAAGCATCTACAAACCCCTCATGCTTCCCAGATTTGTTGGGTTACTGCATTAACATTTGTAATTGTCATACTCCATTATTAATTCGATCTGTCTGCATAAAGACTTAATTTATTCCATGTTATTTGTTAGGAATACATCCAGATGTTGATGCCTCCACTGATCCAGAAATGGAACCAGCTGAAAGATGAAGACAAAGATCTCTTCCCTTTGTTAGAAGTGAGTTTCTGACTTGCAGTTGCTGCATCGTTTAGTTGACAGTGAGTCAGTTGTGCGAGTCCAAGTTCTGTGGAGAGGCCATTGACTGTATTAACCCCTCTCTCTCTGGTTTCCTCAGTGTCTGTCATCTGTAGCTACTGCCCTGCAGAGTGGCTTCCTGCCCTACTGTGAGCCTGTGTACCAACGCTGTGTCAACCTGGTTCAGAAGACCCTTGCTCAGGCCATGGTAAGTGTGCAGGACCCTCAGATGTGTTCACATACACACAGCCTCTCTCTTACAACACTTCTATGTGTACTACTATTTTCTTTCTGTACAAAAGGAGCACACCTTAAACGTGCTTTACCCTACCTCCTGTATAGCCAACCCTAAACTTAAAGCTGCTGTTATTTAATGTTTGTATAAGCTGTTCTCTCTCAAATGAATACATGTAATTTAAAAAGATTTGGTCTTAGTGACAAACCCTCAGTGGATTATCACCATCATCATATTAATAGTCTTTCAGCTTATTGTTGGACAAGGTGAACACATGTGAATGTTGTTCACAGCTTGTTGCACTGCCCCCAAGTGGCCAAAAAAAATCTGTGATCACATGTATTAATGTACAGATCTACAGATAAATGCCTTTTAAAACAATGGTTGAGAAATTTAGTACTCAGGATTGAGCGTTGAGTTTGTAAGTCATCATTTGTGCCAATTTAATGTAACTCTTATCTTTTCTACCGTCCTTCTGTCCTCTAGCTTTATCAGTCACAGCCAGACCAGTATGAGGCCCCTGACAAAGACTTCATGATCGTGGCTCTGGATCTCCTCAGTGGACTGGCCGAGGGTTTGGGGGGAACAATCGAGCAGCTGGTTGCTCGTAGCAACATCCTCACCCTCATGTACCAGTGCATGCAGGTGAAGAGGCTGTCAAACATGACACTTATCTGATCAACCGATAAAGACTTTTGCATTGTTCAAGTTTTTTTTGTTTTTCCTCTCTGACTCTTCAGGACAAAATGCCAGAAGTGCGTCAGAGTTCTTTTGCTCTGCTGGGTGATCTGACCAAAGCTTGTTTCCAACACGTCAAACCATGCATCGGTATGTTCTGTGCCATTAACTCTCAAACAATGTTTGGCAATATGCTGTTAGTTACAAGTTAATTTAAGTTAATTTTTTAAATTAAATACATTTTACTTTCTTTCTTCCAGCTGATTTTATGCCCATACTGGGTACTAATTTAAACCCAGAATTAATATCTGTGTGCAACAACGCAACATGGGCAATTGGAGAGATATCTATACAAATGGGTGAGTGCTTCACTTTCCACAAACATTCACAATTTGTCACCATTTGCACTGTGTCATTTGTTATGAAATTACAGTCACCAGAATAAACAGTCAACAGATTTCTTTCCATCGTCTTTTATTGTTCCAACACCCACAGGGCCTGAAATGCAGCCGTACATTGCCATGGTGCTGCACCAGCTGGTGGAGATCATTAACAGGCCCAACACCCCAAAGACTCTACTGGAGAACACAGGTACCACTCGGTGGCAGTGCTGAGCCAGCCAGCCAGCTCGCCACACACAGGGAGGTGCTCACACACACTCAGGTCCACTCAGCCAGGATTCACCACACTCGCAAGGGGTGCCTGTCCCGCCCTTTTGAATCTTTGTCCAAAAACCTATCCCAAGCCTTGAGCCTTACAGGTTTCGCCGGTTACACAAAAGTATGAGAAATATTCCAGCTATTGATTTGCAACCTGGCAATGTGGCCTGTAAATGGAGATAAAAGAAAACAAAACACTGGGTGAGCCCCGACATTGAATTCTTGACACTCTTGAATCGAGCGAGCCGTGTAAGTGCCCAGTCTTGGAGTTAACTAATATGGACTGAGCACCAGGTGAAGTAAAGTACTAGATCAGAACAAAATGCAGAGCACAGGCAGTGTGTGAGATAGATAGGTGAGTTCACAGGCTCCCATAGTTAACTGTTACCACAAGACATTTCCTGAACACTTAAACAATAACTACTCATAAACGATTGAGAAAACACCTAAACTGAGTAAATCTAGGGCACCTAGCTTAGAGCATTTAAAAAATAAGGTTACACTGCCCTTGTTTTTACCAATCGAATTGAAAAGTATGAGACAGTCTCATCAAAAACATGCATGCAAGGGTGAAGTGTAACCTGCCTAAATGAAAGAAAATCTAGGGACTCTGTAGATGTGTTCCTGTTTGTTTGCCGTCAGTTTATTTGTTGCTTTTATTTACTGTTCTTTAAATGTGGATGCATATCTGCCAATAGATGTTAAATGTTGTTAAGAATGGCCAACGTTTGATGCAGGATACATGATAATTTATAACTGTCATGCCAGTCGAGATTCATAAGATTGTATTAATGTTTGCATCTGACCAGTGAACCTTTCCACCATTTGTTGCATGTTTTCAATGTTTTCATTGAAAACACGACAGTGAGCTAAAGGATACTAAACAAATGAACAGAATCAGATGTTTTGGCCACGCGTAACTCGTATGTCCTGTTGAGAGAACCAGTTTGTCGCTGGAGCTAAATTTAAACAGACGGCCACGTAACACCACAGTCTTTTGAAGGTGGGCGTGGCGGTAAATTCTTGGACGGTGCATGGCAGAACTTTTTCACTTTGCCTCTGATCAGCTTATCCTGCACTGAACTTTATTCTAATGAGCATACCATCTGCTTTCTGCATGTGTCATTGGACTGTTCATAAATGCCTGTTTGTTAATGAGAATGTTGCATAGTTTTGTGTCTCTTAAACTTAGGTCCTCCCTCCTCTCTGCCTCATAAGAACCTGCTGTGCTGGATACTAGTCTCCCTCCATGTAGTTGGCTTGGAGTAATCTGTCATTTCTTTTTCAAAAGAACAAAAAACAAATTTCTGTTTCTTATGGGAAATTAACATTTGTGAGTTTAAGGGAGAAATCTCTGAAAGCCAGAGTGAACTGCTCTTGTTCAGGCCAGACACACACATGTTGCACTTTAGCCACCCTGTGCCTTTTACATTTGAGACCTGCATTTAAACTCAAGCTAATGAATTTCAATCAGTTTCACACTAGATTTAAGTAGCCGTTCGATCCATATGATTTCTGAAAGCAGATGCCATTGTTTGCCTTTTTCTATGAATGTCCTGTCAAAGTTGTCAATGTGTTCTCCCTTAAACGTGTTGTATGTTTTTTTTAGAGTGTCATATTTTACATTCCTCCCCCATGACCGAAGGGGCAGCAATAATCAACGCTAGTGAAATCTTCTATTTATTATCATACACAAATTCTGTTGATTTTTATGTCTCTGAGTTGTTTGTTTTTTCTTTATTTTTCTCCTCCCCTCCTCATTGCTCATGTCTTGGTTGGCGTTTGGTGGTGTGTAACCGTGATTGCGTTACCTTAGCAATAACAATTGGTCGTCTTGGTTACGTTTGTCCTCAAGAGGTGGCACCCATGCTACAGCAGTTTATAAGACCCTGGTGTGTATTATTCAATCTTTTATTTAATTCATCTTCTCTCTGCTTTCTTCCTATCTTCTCGTCTGTCTCCTGTTGCTCCCTTCTCTCCCCTGTTGCTCTCCTTTCCTCTCTCCTCACTTTCCTCCTCAAAAGAAGTCTTTTCAGTTCTTTATTCTTTTTTTCTTATCAGTTTGTAATCATTGCCAACCATGTGACTAACCCTGTCCTCTTTTAGGTCTTTCTTGTGATTTTTTTTTTGTTTGTTTTTGCCTCAGTAGCACCTTCATGTATTATACATTAATTTGTTTAATTTCTAGTTTTTTGTCATTGTTAATTGTCGCTAACCTAAAAGATGCATGGGATCAGATTTGTCACATGCCTGCTGGTTCAACAACAGAGAAAGGGTGCAGTCTTTGCTGCAAAAGAGCATTCCTAAATCCCTTTCTCATTCAGTAGTCACCCAGCTGCATGTGCCTGTCCCAAAAATGACCCCAAACCTTCTCTAGTCAATCTTTCAAAAAGTAATGCTATTTTTAAGGTGCTATAGATGAGGTTTTGCTGAACACACTGCTCATAGACCCTAAAGTGAAGTCATAAGAGATTGAAATTGTTTTGTTAAAATTTATTTTAAAAAAGTTTGATTTGTTTTATTTTAATCTGTTTTGAGTGCATGCTTGACTTGTTGTGGTTATCTCTCAGGTCATGATAGACACAGTGATCTCTTCACATGGATACATAGAGTCTAACATGTATTTACTGATAAGGAAGACAAGTATTGATGATCAGAAAACACCTAAACATTACATGAATGTTAAGGATGGAAATAGGCCATATTTGTTTATATCTCACAAGTATATTGTTAGTGTGTTGATTCATGTAGGTCTATGCAGTAGTCATTCATAGTGGCAGTTGTTAGTAGATTTCTACAAGTTTCTAAAATTGTTGCTCTTTCTTTTGACCTGTCTGATGCTAAATTTGGATTGTCCCTGTTGTCAGGTGCACCTCTCTGCGAAATATAAGAGACAATGAGGAAAAAGACTCTGCATTCAGAGGAATTTGCACTATGATAAGTGTAAACCCGGGAGGTGTAGTGCAGGTGAGGTCCAGCAGTACGATGGTGGCGTGGTCTTTGTGTTGTCAGCCGCTCCGCAAGTTGGAATATATCCTCACCTCTCTTCTCTGGAACAGGACTTTATATTCTTCTGTGACGCAGTGGCCTCCTGGGTGAATCCAAAGGATGATCTCAGAGACATGTTCTGCAAGGTAAAAGCTGAAAAGTGATCCATGTTTAAACACAAATCCCCCGTATTAAATCACAGTTAAAACGGCTAACTTCATGATTCGAGAAGATTCACTCATGCATTTATGTCCATTCACTCAGTCACCCTGTCTCCCCCCGCAGTGGCTGGATGCAGATGGAGGAATAACCATCCACACTTGATACTGATAATAACCTTGCAATGCACAAGGTCTATTTTGAAAGGCAGCGCTCCCTTATAACTTGGTATGAACCTCTCCTGCTGCTTCATTTCAGATCCTTCACGGGTTTAAGAACCAGGTGGGAGAGGACAACTGGAGGCGCTTCTCAGATCAGTTCCCCATGCCGCTCAAGGAACGGCTGGCAACCTTTTACGGGGTGTAACTGTTTCCACAGCAGTGTACCTCATCACTGGGGTCAGTACGCTCTCCCATATCATATGCTATTATAGAAAATAAATAGAAGAAAACATGCCTATTTAATGTAAAAAAATGTTTCTGTGTGATTGTTTTACATTCTAATGAGGTCTCTTTTTCTCTGCACAGGTCATTCACTATGGGAGACAATATAGGGAACCTCTTTTACCCAGGGAACATGTTACCCTTTACTAGGGGGGAAGGGTCTGCCTGCTGAGGGGAGGGAAGGGGTGCGCACCCCTCCCCGGCCTGACGGACGGGGTGGGAGGGAGGTGGTAGCTGCAGTGCTCGATGCCCCCCATGCACGGGCAAGGGGGGAAAGGGACTGGCAGAACAACCTTATCATGGGAGGAAAATTCATCTAATCACATCTCGGTCAGAAATAATGAAATTTATCACCCTTTACTCCATTTATTCCCACAAACATCTCGTTTTCTGTTACCCAAACTGCTGAGAAGAAATGTGAGCAAAAAAAAATGGAGAAAACTTTGTAAAACTTAATTATGGTTAGTTGAGGAACGTTCACATGTCAAAAAGTTTGTGCAGAAACTGGTCTTCAGAGCAGATATAATAACAACACAGGTTAATTCTACTAGTAGAGTAGAAGAACGTTCTTTCAAAAAATGGAGCGAAGTTGAAGGTTCATCAAGAGATGTTTTCTCTCAATAGAAGGATAGCTTAAAACTAAGGAATAGCAGCTGATGCTCAGAACGCATTACATTGGCTCCGATTTTGGAGAATATAATTTAATAATGCTGCATATCACCAAGAATAAGTTATCACCTATATAGTTATCGGATATTTTCAGTGTTCCTATTCTTTAGCAGGGCAAAGGCTGTTAATTATGTCACTTTCTTTTAAGAGCAGCTTTTCTGGGAATAGGTAGCATGCTTGTATCATTGTGAGAAGCTGTGGAACATTAGTGATGTGTGTTGCGTTTGACAGCTGTCCTTGCCCTGTGATGAGGTTCTTCTTTGACCTTGTAATTTATCTATTTACAGTACTTTTTCGTTTCCTCTACCGGAGAATTACGGCAATCAGCTGTATCGTAGCATGACTGGGTTTTTACGCGCTGAGTTCAGGAAGCGTGTGAAATCTTCGCTGTGATGTAACGTCGGAGTGAAATTCTTAGGTTTGGTCTCATGTGACGCAAATGTGACACTGACACTCATCAGCAAGCCTGGCAAAGCTTTAGATGCTTACAATCCTTTATATATCGTCTGAGCCTTGAGGAGGAAAAATGAAGGGGGAGCACTGAGGAGACGGCACAATGACACGAATCCCGTCTTAGTGATTTTTTTCGTGACTTCGGCCGTCAGAACCACGCAGTCCATCGAATGAATGTTAAATATGTTTATTTCTCAATGTACTGAAGGTTTTTTTTTCCTTTCTTGAGTGTTTGGCTTCTTGTGCTAAAAGCATGATCTTGAGGATGACTGTAAAATGTTTTGGGTGGTTGTGTTTTTGTGGGGTACTTGGATGCTTTCATCTCTTGCATGTTGGTGGCCCCTCACACCCCAACATATAGTGGGAGGGGGATTATGGGAGGGAGGGGAGCTTCAATTAAAGGTTTAACAGCAACATAGTAACCATTTATGTACTGCAACACTGAGACTTTTCTAACTTCACAATTTCTTGCTGGAGTATTCTCCCTAAACTTTTACCCCATAGCTGGATGTATAGTTTTTAAATACTGTGAAACTACAACAATGTTATCGTCCCTGGTTGTTATATTTTATGAAGTGTGTAAGTGTTTAAATTACAGATGGCCTGAATGTATTCCATGATGGGTTGGAGAGATGGGAAGATCTTTTGTTTAATTATATATATATATATATATATATATATATATATATATATATATATATATATATATATATATATATATTACATTTATGCCCAGCCAGTCATTTTTCCTCTGCTGGCCAGAGTAATAACTGCAGTATTTCAACCCTTTGTGATGCACAGAACACGCACTTAAAATTTTAACAGCAAGTGCTTGAAATTAAAGATGTAGCCAAACCCTTCAGAATATGACCTTAGTGTTAACGCAGATCATTAATTAAGTATTGCTGCTAAAATGTATTTACCTAATGCAATAATTATCTTGATGCAATGGGGTTATTAGATTGTGAAATCAGTTTAGTGTCTTAGGTAAACGTTCACCAGATGAAATATGTAACTTACTTACTTACTTATATTTAACCCTAATGAGGTGAATACAGGATATAATGCATCATGGAATACAGAGGCAAATACTTGTATGTGCCACATCATTTTATGTTTTGAAGTGATTTTGTCTGTCACATTCCAGCTGTTTGGCATGCAAAAAATGGAGTAATCACGGCTTGATGGGGTGTGTGTGCACAGTCCTGTTATTCTTTCCTTGAAAGAGTGTAGGTCTACAAAATGCACAAAACAGTCCCCACCATTACTGTGCTGTATTTCTGACTTGACTGCTGCTATACATTGTAGTTGTGTTTCACTACTTGAATACGTGTTTTCTATGTGTTAACCTCAGGTCGTCTGTGTTCAGTGTTATTTGTTATCATTTCCCCATTGTGTATGCCTTTTATGCATCTCCTCTCAAGAACTGAAGATTAGTAAAACTCTCGCCCTTCATAGTAAAAATAGACTCCATGGGTGTTAATTGACATTTATGTTACATGTGTGCAACACTGCTAGCTGTCAAACGTGATTATAAAATTGCAAGGCACGGGGAAGACTAAAATGGTAAGTTGCACATACTTGATGTGCTTTTTTATCAAAAGTGATTGTTATCAGACTATGTTAAATATATAATGTAATGTGTACACAATGCCTTGAGAGCAAATACTTTGAGGTTTTGTTGGTGTTTTGCCATAGATATACAGTATATGCTGTGTCTAAAGAAACAGGTAATGCCTGATTTAAAAGCAAGGCCATAGGTTGACAACTTAGAAACATACAAACGTAATGTTTGCAAATATGAGTTTGACTTTCTATGAAGCTTTATTGAAAATTTGTATTTTATAAAGCACCCACCAATATTAAGGAATGTCTAGTCAAAGAACTCCTGTATTCTCATTTAGCCTTCAGACTTGATTAGACTATCTGCCTTCATCTTTTTTGCTAATAAAAGCAAAAACATAATTTTGATAGACATGGTTTGATCTTTTTTTTTTTTTTAATAAGCTGCTGAATTTTAAAAAATGTAATACTTTTGGGGCCACCAAATATTTTGGATCATGCAAAGAATCTATATTGTACTGTAGTAATTTTGTAATATTTGTAAGATGATATAGTGGATGTGACTGGTTACCATTGCTTGAATCTGTACAATGTTCCAATAAATTGTTTACATTATTTTGGGCCTTTTGTCTTGTATTTTCTCAAATTTTGTATAAAGTTTTTTTCTGCTGCATGACATTAACACACAAAGAAACTCAGAAGTGTCTGTCAAGTCTTCCTGAAGACCAATGTCTCAGAGGTCTGTGCAGTCTTATCACTCCAGACAATGGCTGAGACTCAAGTCACATGACTGGGCTTTAACAGATTCCAGCTTTAGATTTTAGTGTTTCATTTGACTTTGCAGACATGTCACGGTTCACAATGTGATTCCATTATGTGACTGTAATCAGTTGTTCAGTAGTTGTCATCTTGATAGAAGCTTTTAAAGACCAACACACAACATAACAAATGGGGTTGATCTTAATGTTTTAATAAGATTAAGGCTTAACTCCACTGCAGGAAGAACATGAGACAACCCAAGTCCTCTCCCACATAACACATTTTAAAGAAATACAGAAGAAAGATTAAAATTGCATGTCTTCCACTCAATTCTTGAAATACATGACACAGTTAATGACACTATAATAAATATATGCATTTACAGTACTTAACCAAGTTGTGTTCACATAATGCTGTCATTTAGCATTGTGGAAATATTGTTGTGGTTTGGCATTTACAATGACCAATTTCTTGCCTAAATCACAGTTTATCCTACTTAGTCTCTACAACACAAACAAACATTAATGCCAGATTATTGCTGTAAGAAAACAAATCACATCTGTAGGCAGATCAAAACAAAGAAATGAGACTTATAACTAATACTGAATAGTGCAAACATGCAACAAACCTATACACAGAATGACTCACAGGCACAAATGCATGCTTTGCCACATTAAAAAATCAACTCATAAAGATCATTAGAAAGGATTCACGGTCAGTGGGCTCATATTTGAGCAGCTTTTTCGCACACACTTTAGCACTGCTGAGATTTACGTGAGGCACTTGAATGCAGCCTGTCTTTGCTCCGGTGTCTCCTTCCGCCACCGGCTGCGCTGTTTTCTCCTCCGACAGTCTGCATTTCTACGGGAAGAAACCGAAAGGGGAGGGAAAGCCTGAGCTCAGAACAGCACAGGCCGAGTGGAGGTGGAGTCTGAAGGTGGGGAGGGAGAAGAAAGGGGAGAGGAAAACGGGGAAAGGCAGATAGAGCAGAAACGGGGGGAGGACGGCGGATGATTTACGCTTTTAAAAAGTTTCCTCACGACAAATCCTAAGAGCTGCGCCGAAGAGGAGCTAAAACAAGATGATAACGCCCTACTTCCTAGAGAATTTCTGGGTAGGTGGTGGTCTTTTATTCACACTGTTTACACCGGTGCTATTCCTTGTTATTCTCTCGCTGTGTTGCCTTTCTCATACGTTCATGTCAGCCGGAAAACAAGTGTTATTGGCCGTCTTGTCGTTACTGGAGCGTCGCGGCACGGCCTTCCCTCCCCCGCCCCCTCCCTTCCAGCCGACGTTGATTTTCCTCGGCGATTATTATTTTGCCACCCCGGGGTTTGGGCCTCCGTGAACCCATCTAACTTGAAACGAAGGTAGCCGCCCCTCGCTCCCGCTAATTGGCCCTCTCACGCCCGCTTGGAATGTTTATGGTCACTTCCAGGAATGCGATTGGACGCCGCGGACGTCACTCACGGCTGCGCGTCGCTTTCTTCCGTCACGAAGTTTCAGTGAGAGGCCAGATGTTTAGCAAGTTAGAGAAGAGCTTTAAAAACATGAAATTGACGACCAACTGTAGCGGATATTTAGCCGATATTTTTACTCTGCCTGTGCTGTACTGCGTGTATTACTATCACGCTCTGTACGTTGTTATCTGTCTGCTGTCGAAAGGTCATTTCTCCCTCGATTTGACGTGGCTATCTTATATCAGGTTGGAAAGTAAAAGTCCCCATTGCTGGCATCAATATCACCCTAAATTCTCCATGCGTTTTTCGATTTTGGTCTTTCTTTCACTGCTTTTTGCAAAACACTAAAGCTATAAAGACAGTGTTGTTAAAAACAGCTCTATTAGGGCATCTGCTTTAAGTTTGTCTTGTGCTATTATTACCAATAATGCCACT
Organism: Scortum barcoo; assembly: GCA_023238725.1. Classification (NCBI taxonomy): domain Eukaryota; kingdom Metazoa; phylum Chordata; class Actinopteri; order Centrarchiformes; family Terapontidae; genus Scortum; species Scortum barcoo. Next base: position 10,820,252 of record CM041545.1, read on the forward strand.
GATGTTTTGTCATCTGCACTGTTAAGGGTACACTTTACACTAATGTACCCCCCATGACTTCAAGGTAACTATATGTACTTTTTTAATGCAAAAAGGTACTTATGTGTTCCCAAGAAGTATGAGGTGAAATGTTAATGTTAAGCTGGTGTGTGTGAGAGGCCAAATACATAACAGATTAGGTAAATAATTCGTCTTATTTATAGACTAGATTACAGTTTCCTTATTTGTTTAGGATTTTAACTTGTAGGCCTTGGTTGAGTAGCCTGATAACAGAATGTGTTGAATCTAGATATTCAAATTATATAGTACTTTTTCAGACAAACAAATCAGGAGAAAATGACATTGTTCATATGCAAGGATACAATGAGTACCCAGTGTCAAGAGTATAACAACTGTACCGTAGCATACTGCCCCAGTGACAGTCCGTTTGCCCCTAAAGGTACAAATTGAGCACATTATTTCTGACAGTGGTCTCTTTGGATCACCACTTGTTTTTACTTTAAAGGTTTTGGGACATAGCTGTAGGTAAATAGGAAGACTGTATATGGGAGATACATGCTTATAAGTGTGTCATTGCTTTGTTCCGTTAACAAATGTCGGGTGTGACATTTCATGTTGCCAAAACGTTTATCTTTTAAATATAATGTGGCTTTAATGCTGATATCTTGACACAGCTTTGTCAGCCAATTTGTCAGCTAGAAATGGCCTCCATTCGTATGGGATCCCTTCCTTCCCTGAGGTGGTAAATGCAGCTCTAGTGTCTGGCCTCAGTTGACCTCAGTTCCTGGTGGTGAAAGTCCTTTTCTGACAAAGCCAGTAACATTAACTGAGTTACTGCAAACTGCATTAAGCCGAGGGTTTGAATTAATGAAGCAATGGTGAGAGTACAGTGCTATCCACCCGCTAAAGCCTTTTTCTCCCTAAAGGAGACTTCATCATTAACTAAATGGAGAAGAGGAGAGCCGAGACACTCCTGATTCTTCAATCTGCCCTTTGTGCCCTGCAATGGGCCACAAGAGGATCCAGTGATGGCAAAGATCAGCTGTGTGTTTAACATGCAGGGCACACACACACGCACGCTTGGCATTGGTCAATGCATCCATTCCCCTTTGACTGCAAATCATCACCACAAGCAGACACACACACACTAAGCTGTCAGATTTGAAACTTTTGCCCAGCGTGCAAGACACCTGTGCTCTTTCACTCTGCAGTCTTTGTAGAGATATTTCTGTTCCTTCTTTTCCTTGTATGTAATCTTGGCTGCAATCTCTGATGGCGATGCAAAACCACTGAATAAACAAGTTCTTTAGGAATTAGGAGCCAGACATGGCATGAAAACTTGAAAGCGTGTGACTTTCCCCACATGTGCTGAAATGTCTCAGGCAGGTAGCTGGCCTAATGCTCTACTTTTAGTGCTGCAGCTGTGATGAGCTTAATGATTTAAATGCAGAGTCTGCTAGCCTTCAGCATGTCATGGGAAAATAAGATGGCAGTGCGATAAGTAAACAGTGTTGATACAGCCAACAGCCCCGGGATGGCCTTCTTCTCCCTGGTGTCTGTATTATGTTTGCGTGTGTGTGTGGTCTAATAGGTTCTCACACAATTCACTGTGTTTGAGTCTCAAAGCCTCACTCTCACAAGTCATTGTCAGATGTGAAGTGTCGCAATGATGCAGAGACAGTTGAAATAGGAAGAGGAGAGGGACAGTGGTGATACATTTCCGTTCAGCTGCTCCTGTCTCCAGCTAAACCTCGAATACACAAACACGTACTGCTTTCTGTCTTTGCCTTTAGAGGAAGCTGAGTTTTGCAATGGGATTATGTTATGAGGTGTTATGAGAATCAGTGAAATCTCAGTCAAAGTGAAATTCCACCCCGGGTGAAAAGATTTTGGTCAATATTGACTCTTGGTGTACCTTGAAACAGAAACCCTGCCTCATGGTGGTGGTTGTCTTTTCGCTTTTACTCCTCTTCTTCCAGGTCTCTTAAACTAAACTTTAGAGGCCTTCATATGGGTGAGAAGTTGAGATAAACTCAGCAGCTGACTTGATGTCACATCCTTGATCATGGGCAGCGATCAAGCTCTTGTGCATTTCTGTGTACACCACAAACAAAGCCCAACCCGTGTGTGCTCAACACATACTACATGCGTTGTTGCATTTGTGTTGATGCTGGTCTGCGCGGTGCACCGCTCCCAGACCTCTCCGGGGTCACATGACTGCGTGAGGGCAGACACTCTGATGTCATCCTGCTGTCTGTCCGCTCTTTGCTTGAGGCTCTGGGGTCCGCAGGCCGTCATTTACAGTCCGTCTGGAGAGAGGGAGTCTTGTTTAGCTGTTCCTAAATTCCTCAGTGAAATTCATCCTTCTTTCTGCTGCTTTCACCTGAGCGTGCATTCAGAAGCTAAAAAAGCAGTCTGCTGGGACGCTCCTGCCTGAATTTTTTTTCCCGTTTACTCAGTTACTAATGGAAATTATGAGACCAAAACTTCCTAGAGCACACAAATATGATATAATTTCCACCATAATGTGATGAATGCACATACTATATACACAACCGTTCAGTGTCTGTGCTGTTATAAACACTGCTGTCGGGAATGGTATCTGCTGCATGACCAGGTAGTTTTTGTTAGTTCTCCTTACTAGTTAAGAGAAATAGGTTTGTTTGTAAAGTAGTTCCACTTTGCAGCTTGCAGTTTTAATACTGACGTAGCTGTTCGTTTGGAAGGATGACTAATTTATTTTCTGCAAAAACAAGTCTGTGTTGTTTACTGTAATGCTTTATCTTTGAATAGATGCAGATAGAGCTGATGTGATTAATCAGTTAGTCGACTATAATAGCAATTGTTTTAATGATTTTTTAAAAAACAACTTATTACTGCTCCCCAGTAGGGTTAAAAGATATGAAAAAAATTATGATAATAAGAATAATATTGACAGATATGGTAATTATGTCAAATGTTGTTGTTGTTGTTGTTTTAACTGAAAATGATAACGTGATTTTGACTGGGGTCTGTACCAGTCAAGCATTCTTCCTTACATCTGGAGAAAAAGATGTGTAGGTGGGGGCACCTTTGTAACACCACAGTGCTTCATTTTTTATGGTATGTTGTGACACATTTTATCTCTATCAAAACACTGCGGCTCCTGCGATTTGGATATTGCACACAGCCGTATAACGATTTCAGTAATATTTCTGTTAATTGGTCAGCCCTGACCTCCAGGTCTAGCTTTTTATTTTTGGGGTTTGCTGTTTTTCTTTGTCTTATGTGATAGCAAATTGAATATTTTAAGGTTTTGGGGCTGTTTGGGAGACAAACAAGCCATTTTTAAAGAGCGTCACCCTGGACTTTATAGAGTGGAAAAATATAGAATATTTAAAAACCTGCCAGTTTCATTGACCAAATGATAAACTGACTTACTAATCAAGAAAATAATGGCAGATTAATCGATTGTGAAAATATGTTAGTAGTAGCCACTGATGCAGACGACCTTCTGAATAAAACAAATCATCAGCATACTGAAGTTTTAAAAGACTCTCAAGCTTCAAGACTTTATCTCATTATATTTTATTGTCAGTAGAAGAAGGCAGTATAACATTGAGAGATAACCAGAGCTCTTTCCCAGTCATGGGTTGCATTACTGCCTGTCAGGCAATAAACACTAGATTCCCTTTACGCAGGATATTGAAACTTGTGTTGCACGCCGAAAGAAAGAGAGTGAATTCCTGTCCTCTTCTGCCCAGCAGATGTTACATGATAAACTGCAGCACGGTGGTTTTCTTTATCTGCCCTTTAAGGTGGTATTTCCGATTAAGGATGTAAGCCATGTGACAGTTTCTTTTTGTGCTCATTTCATTCTGTAATTACGCTGATGTTTTTGCTTTGTATGGAAACACAATAGAGTGTGTATTTTAGAAGCAGACTGTAGTGTTTTTTGGTACACAGTGTGATTATACCACTGCCTGCCTTTCACGTTTTGGTCATTGAAATATCTTATTGACTCTGGAGTATCTTCATATCTTCAGTGTCCACTGGGATTTAGGTTATTTTGATATTGTGTAGTGTGGTCTTGATTTTTTGGGTTTCTATATATCTATATATATATATATATATATATATATATATATATATATATATATATATATATATATATATATATATATATATATATATATATATATATATATATATATATATATATACGGTATATATATATATCGGGCTATAGGGCTACAACCTACAGTTCTTTAATTGGCATTTGGTGCTTACATTGTCAAAAAAAAAGGGGATAAATACCCATTCATTTTCCGATAGCCCAATTTAAGGTCTTAAAATGGCTAGTTTTGTGTGTCCAGCAGTCTAAAACCCAAAGATATATATGAAAATAGTTTCAATGTGTAATCAATTATTAAAATAGTTGCCGTTTGTTTTTGTTTTTTTTGGCCTCAGAGGCTGATTTACTGTTAACTAATCGTTTTTTCTTGTCATCCAGTTTTATCAGACACCATAGTGACCACTTTAAGTTGACATTACATTTTCTGAGAAGTCTCCAGTAAAGTTACCAAACTAACTTACTTGACATGTTTATAATGCCCATGAGAGTGAATAGGAATTATTCAGAAATGAAAGGGTTAAATGGTATTCACGAAGGTGATGGCAAAATGAAAAGTCACAGCTATGTCATTGAGGTTTCACAGCTTTTTTTTAGCACACTACTTTTAAGTACAGTCCATGGACTCTCAGCAGTTCTCAGCAGGTTTTTTTTTCTTGGGGAAAAAATAGACCGGTCTCAGTCTAACTGCTCTTCGCAGCAAAAGCATTAGTGCTTGTTCAACCATAATGTAACTGTCTAATTGCTGGACTGTTACCTATATTTTTTTTTTCAGCCTAAAGCATTGCAAAGACGCTGAGTCCCCTCTAGGCTGTGCCGTGCAGACACACTGCAGTGTGTCTCAGCTAAGATTTCACTTGTTTCTGTCTGTGACAATATTGGCACAGACTGAATATGGGACTGCTGAAAACATTTTCTGCCTCTCGTTTTTTTTAAATGAACTCTATCATGCTCCTGGAAGCCGCCTCAGCTTCAAACTGTGCTTTTGCTAAAAAAAAAAACAACAACAAAAAAAAAACAGTGATTGACACGTGTGCTAACCTCTCAGCATGTTACCCTCCCCTCGGGGTGGAGCAGAGAGTTAAAAAACCTCTCCATCTAAATCCAAGCATAATGAGTACTTCTGAATTTCACAATGTGTGGATGGAATATTAAACACCCAGCGCGAGGGCTTTCATCAATGAGTGTCCAGACGACATTGAGAAACTGTGCGGCACTCTGGTGTTACTTTTCCCCGCCGATGCTCGTGTAGGTGTAGCTGTGCCGCCTTGAACCAGTAGACTAATCAGAGATTTGTAGTTAACTCAGGATTGTTCATAGTCTTTACATTGTAGGATCATTCTTTGTAGAATTATTATTTTTTCCCCCCAGAATCAATTCCAATTGGCTAAAAAGTCAGAAAAACGCCCTGAGCTGTTTCCTCTGTGTATTTTTATTTTTCTTTTGTATTCATTGATAACACATTCCACATGAATGGACTCTCTTCCTGTCGCCGTTCTGCTCTGTTTGGCACTACATGTTTTCACTCACTTTTTGTCACTTCCCTGTTTTGTTGGCTGATTGGCCAATTGTCAGTGTGCCTCTCTCTTGCTTTGTGTTTCTTATAGTTTGCGTAGTGTGGCGTCAGTGTCATGGTCTGCGTCTCGCCTTCCCGTCTTAACATCAAACGTGTGCAGTAGTTTGCATGTTGTGCTGCAAGCAGGGTAGCTGCTAAACTTGTACTTTTTTCAGAGTTCAGATCTTGTTACAACAGGAAGCACATCTCAGTGGTCTCACTGGTTTAATGTAGGCCAGTGAACTGAAGCCTGGAGAAAGGATGCTTTGCTTTTAATGTCTGTTTGCTGAGTAAATACAGTTCTATTTGCGAGCTTGGGGTTTCATTTTGACACAAACCTGCTGACCTTTAATCTTCTGACAGTATGGAATAACATGGCTGGGCCCATTTGTTAAAGCAGCACTAATGTTGAAGCAAGTAGGCTAAACTGCTGAGTGTGGATGGCTCCAGGAACCAGGAAATATCTGCGACAGTCTCGGGTTGAGGTGGAACAAAGTTGGCCCGCGGATCTAGACAAGAATGAGGATGAACAGCAGTCAACAGAGGAGTCATCATATTGACTTTAGCCTAAGTTTTAGTGAAAATAATAATTTATTTTAATAAAATAAAAGTGAAAATAATAATACCTTCCTTATGTATCTGTATCAGACTACATGCTGATCATTGGAATTTTTTATGCTTTACCTTTCACCTAACAAGATGTCAGAAGCACTTCCTTAGCTTTCAGCCAAGATTTGTACGTTTCCTCCTTTGCTGAAGAAACAGGCCGATGGAGGGTGATGAGGAAGTGAAATGATTCGTCTTGTTCTCTTCTCAGAAGTGACAAGGAGGCTGAATTGAATTGAAGGTGTGTTTAGAGTAATCAAACAAGCCTGATGTGGTAGGTGTACTCTTGGTAGACCGACAGCCATTGAGAATCAGGACCACAGCGTCAGTACCACAACTATTTTCTAAACCAAAGTATCTACAAACCCAGCACAATCTCACCTGAAGACTAGCCAAACAATTAGGTTCATAATAAAGTCTGTTGTCTTATTGATTTGTCTTGGTTGATTAATTGTTCTGTCTACACTCTGCATGGCTGCTGTGTCAGTCCTAACATTTGATATAAAAGGGAGATTTTTATTGTCATCCGCCTGTATACATTGCACTACAGCGCACAGAGGGATGAAATAGTTTTTTCTCTTGGTCCCCAGTGCAAAACAAAAAGAGCGAATGATGCAACTTTCAGTGGGGGTGAAGCAAACATTCAGACTATACAAAAGGTGCAAGGTACAAAAACAATAAAACAAAATACAAAACAAGGTACATATATGTACTGCTTGTAGGACAGAAAACTATGCACTTGTGATATAAAAGTGTAGAAACTATAGAAATATAAACATAGACCAGAATTCAAAAGAAGCAGTACCATCGTAGTGGTATTATTCAGGATATAGTTTGACCAATAGTGGATGTTTGGGGGCATACATAACATCATATTCTTTATACAGATCCCTTAGATTTCAAACTTTCCCTCACATTGGACAATTTATAGTTAAAAAAATATTCACCTCTCAATGCCTTCTGGTGGACAAACTACGTGGTGGCGACACTGTTTCTACATTACCTCTAGCGCAGCTCGACATTTCTTATTTGTTATTGGCAGAGATATACACACATACCAATATACGTAAGCGGATATTGACTTATGGGCCTGGCTGGCTGATTTCTCGGCGTAGCTCTAACACAGGAGGTAGCTTAGTGATTTTGAGTTGTATGTTTAATCATTGTGAAATTATCTTTTAACCCGTAAGAACCCAGACCCCTTTCTCCTTCAAGGAAAATTATGGGGGACATATCACAGACTAAATAGTTGTTGTGGGAACACAAAATCACATGACCTGTCACATGATCCACCAAGATGTTCAGTAGGGGTCACTTAGGGACTTCACAGGTTAAAATCAAGGATAAAGCTATATAAGGAACTTTGCCAGGTCATTTAAGTGACTTGTGACACCTGTGTCACCGTGGGTTCTTATGGGTTAAATTCATTGAGATTCTTTTGATTGCCTTGAAATTCAGTTTATATTTTATTCATTGTCTTAATTATTTTTCTGTGTATATTGTTTACCATGTCTACAATCATTGTTTGATGGTGTGAACAGTGTTTAATAGTGCAAAATCATCATCATTATTATTATCATTATTATTATTATTATTGTTAGTAGTAGTAGTAGTATGATGTCACTTTATCTGTAGCCTACTATAAGATTTATGATCATCAAACATTTTCTTAAATGTAAACCAAACATTTTTTTATTCATATTAATTATTCAGAAGCACATTTGCATTTTTAAAGCATCAGTGCAACTTGACACCATTACCCAGTGGCATGGTTACGGCAACACAGACAGACGGTCGTCTGGCTATCTCTTACATTAAATACTCGAGCCTCAGACTAGTCTGCCGCACTTCTAAACTATTTTAACATTAACTACTCTTAAAAAAATGGCAAAGATGAGTATGGTTGACCAGAGTCTGCTGCAGATGCACCTCGAAGCTATGCAGACAGTAAGAATGCTGCTCGTGGAAAAATCCTTAGCGGTAATGTCCGATCAATAAGCGAGGTATTATCTGTTGTTTGTTAGACTTGGTGCTTCTTCCGATGACTGATGTGTCTGCATTCTTCTCTGTCTCGGAAATGCAGGGTGAAAAAAACAATGGCTTTGATGTGCTCTACCATAACATGAAGCATGGCCAAATTTCCTCCAAGGAGCTGACAGACTTCATCAGAGAGAGGTAAGAAGTCAGTCTGAAAATCATCATTTTGTCTTGTTTAGAAGAGGCAGCCATTTCTGCATAGCTAACATCACGTTAATCTAGTACAGGCAGCACATTACTCATTAACCTATTATGATGTGTCTTTGATACACGTCCCACCTGTCTTGGTGTCTACTTTGGTATGTAAATGTATTTCCTAGTCAGCACCGGCAGTTTCAGTTCCTTGTATTATTAGCTGAGGCCGCAAATGAAATCCACCCTGAAGTTGCCTGATTGTGACAGATGTACATCTTGAAACAGACAAGTTTACACGCGGGCTGCTGCTAACATTGTTTTCATTATCAATAAATGTCCCAGGTATTATTTTTACCTAATTGTTGTTATGTCTGTGAGTGTTTTAGTCTATGAAGTGTCAAAAAAAGTTATAAAATACTCCTTATAACTTCTCAGAACGGTTTTGTTTTCAAAGGTCTTGATTAGTCTAGATTGTTAGTTCACTATGACATATGACTAAGAAAGACAGCACATCCTCACACTTGAGAAGCTGAAGCTACCAATTGCTAAGCATTTTTGCACTTGTTGACTGAGACAATTAACTGATGATCAAACTAGCTAGCAATAGTTTATCAGAGAGTAAAGTAAAGGTAGATGTAGCTGTAGTGTGAATGTTATGCAAACTTAATCCCTTTGTGAAAGGGGCTTAAACTTTAGCCCACCTGTAACCCGGCATTATGTTACACACCTTGTGTCTCTGCGGCTTGATAATACCATAATAACAGCTTCTTTTCAAAGTCTTCCCACCTCCATAAAGAGTAGCTCCACTGTGTCAGAGGTGTGTGTTTATAACCTGCCACATGATAGATGGTTTACCACTGGAATTCCTTTTCTACCTGACTGAGGAGTGCACTCAGACGCTTTAATCCTACAGCTGGTGTTTGTTATGCTCCATAAACTATTTTTTGAAAGACGTTTGGATAGTCTTAATAATAATAATAAATTAATTCAAAATAGAGGAAAATCCATTTCATCATTGTGGTGGTAGTTAAATTTTACCCTTTTGTTTAAAAAAAATAAAAATAAAATCCAGTAATTTAATGTGGCTAATATTCAAACTTGAACGCATCCACAGCATTGGTGGCCAAGGATTGTCTTATGATTGCAAATTGCTTTTCATTTTGCTTAAATATTAACATTGTGGCAGTCTGAAGAAATGTAGTTGTTAATACTAAACAAATGGATCAGTGTATCGTCCATGAAGGAGACAGATGTTCAGTCAGAGATTAGTTTCAGTTTCCTGTCAGAGATTGTGTTGTGCTGTAATTGCATGTATAGCTCAAGGGTATTGTCATTCTATTTACACTGTGCCAGTTTCCAGGTTGGCTTTTCAGTTTCATGTTCTGTTTTCTCTCTGAAAAGCTTCACTGTGGCTCCCTCTGGTGGAGATACAAGCTCTGTGCACTGTGTTCATATCTTACTTGAGTCTTTGCTACTGTGTTCTGTCTCTCAAAAGCATTTTAGGTTAAAAATACATTAGCAGTCTCCTGCTTGTAGAAATAGTCTTCACAAAAAATAAAGAATAATGATCCTTGTCTAGATTGCATTGTTTGTTACAGTTTGTTACATATAAAGTCTGTCGTCTTTACCTGCACCTACAGATGGAAAAACACCTGCACACTGCTGTCTTATTTTCAGTTCTTCTTTTATTCTAAGTAAATGTTTTTGTTTTTTGTTTTTTTTTTTTTGAAGAAGTGACCGCAAGAAGGCCAAAAATAATCTCAACTCAAGCCTCACAAACATTTCAATTGCATCTCACACAGTGTGTCCCAAATACACACTGACATACTAATTGTCACTGCTGTAGCGGCTAATATGCAACAATACAACATACTTAATCTTTTTATTCAAAGGAAATAATACAGTACCTTCTACACCTGCCGTCAATCAGCGACCTGTGAACATCAACGCCAGTTAAACTTCACAAAGAGACTGTAAAATGTTTTTCTTTTTTTTTTTTTTTTTTTAGCTGCCACAGCATCGGTCACAATTTATTTCAGTTTCCGTAGCTTACCCATTTATTTGGTGCTTTGCATTGGAAAATAATGTATAATCAACAGCCCATTAAGAAGCCACATTTGATTATTGAACTGATTTTTTTTCTTTTCTTTTTTTTTTTTTTAAACTGTGAATGGAGTTTAGTCAGTTGCCATGGAGATTACTCAGTTGCATCATCTGCTTTGAGTATGTGCTTTAAGTCCTTTTTTCATCCATCCATGAGCTTTCTCCCTCAAGACCATCTGTGGTTAAATATTGTCAATAATGTCCACTATAGCAATTATAGAGCTAACTAAGAAGATCTGAGCTGACAAAGTTACAATCAGACCAGTGTATACTCAGCTTTAAGTCACATTTGGGTAACAGAGTTCAGGCCTGAATACTGTGGCAACTAACAAAAAATACAACCTTCAGTATATAGAGTGTTAAAACAGGAAAACAATAATTAGAAACAAGTAAAAGTTCACTTTGAGAAGTGGTGCGTCCATGTGCATGCGTCTGAGTATAAGTTGAAATGGTATATGTGATTTATATAGACGAAGAGCTGTGAAGAAGAATAATCTCTATAAAAATGGTGTTCCTCTGCAGTGCGCAACACAAAGTTTTAACTTCTAGAAGTATAAACACTATTTTTTTGTGGTTGTAAGGTAAGGTAAATTGAGGCAGACACTACTACTGGCACTTTGGCAGTATTCACAACATGATAACGTATAAAAATAACCAGCCATTCTGGCCTCATCCAAAGACGTGAAAGCAGAGATGGAGCCTATAATAAATTTCTAGCTTCTCCCTGTGTTGTTGTTGTGCTTGCGTGGGAGTTTTTCCTGGACGTTTGTTATCTGTGTGTACCTGCGCGTGTTTTCGATGGATGTGTGTGTGTGTGTATGTGCGCGCACGTTTGTCCCGTTTCCCCCTGGCTGACCTCGCTCCTGTGAAGTAACTGCAGAGAGAGCCTGGCTAAATGAGACATGCATAATTCAGGCTTTCACTATAACACTGCTGCTTTTTTTTTTATTTTATTTTTTTTTACTCCTGTCGCTTTGCTGCAGAATGAAGGAATAAAAAAAGGAAATTGGGAAAAGCAGGAATTCAAACACAAGCTTTCATACTCCATCAGCTTCAACATGAGGTTTATGAACAAATCACAAGCCAAGCCACACTTATTTGCCCACACGCAATACATGTGGTCAAACATTTATGTTGCAAGTTCTAAGTGGGTGTTTTTGGCTGGGATGTTCAGTCGTTCAGTGGCATGCCCTATTTGAGCCATAACCCAGTTGTGAATACTTTGGAAAAATTTTGTCATACTATACAGTAAAGTTGTTTTAAAGGTAGAACTGTTTTTTTTTTCTTATTGGCGTAAGACACCATTAACTTGGATTCAGATTAGCTGTTGTTTGTGATCATTTATAACAGTTAACAAGTAATACCTGCGTGTTTTTGCTCTGCCATAGGAGTACCATTGAAGAGGCCTATGCCAGGTCCATGACCAAACTCGCCAAGTCAGCTGGCAACTTCTCTCAGCTCGGGTGAGTCAGAACAGGTTTTTAGTTTTCCAGAGAAGAAGCCAGTATTAATTAACTTGAGATGGTGTTCTGACCTCTGAGGTGTCACCCTTTACCCCCAGGACTTTTGCTCCGGTGTGGGATGTGTTCAAGAGCTCAACGGAGAAGCTGGCCAGCTGTCACATGGAGCTAGTGAGGAAACTACAGGAACTCATAAAAGAGGTTCAGAAGTATGTGGACGAGCAGGCCAAAGCACACAAAAAGGTAAGGAGATACTATTCATGATATGGTACCTGAGTTTCAGTACCAACACGCTTTTTTTTTTTTCAGTTCTCAAATGTTAAATGTTGCCTAAACATGAGCCGCTATACAACAAAACTTTGCCAAAATGAAATACAGTATAAATCAGAAAAATTATTTACATCAGAAATATATTCTAAAGTATAACAACCAGCTCACAAGTTCACACGTCCAAATATCTCAAGTAGTTTGCCACTCCAGTGTTGCCAAAAATGTGTCTTTTATTGAGGAAAAAGTTCAAATAAAGACCCTAAAAAATAAATATAGATCTGATCTCTGTTGTTTTGCACTCTTGATAAATTAGAGTGAAAGCAGGTGACAGTACGGACTGGAAGTCAGCCCTCCACAAGAAAAGGGAAATTGCTAAATAGTCGATTCCACCCTAAGAAAACGTACCGTGCACTGTTATTTTATGAAGCGTTTTCTTTTACACCTCACTCCTCCCCTCATTGCTCCCTGCCGAGGCACACCAGCGGCTCATATCTCATGCATGAAGCCGCAGAGCACAAAGTAAAATAGGAGCTTAGAATTAGTGGAGCTGTGTTTGTGCTTTCAGCGTGACAAAAAGGCTGTCACAGTTTCTCTCCATCACGTCCCCAACTCTCCCTGTTCCTCTCTGTTCTGTGTTTCTTGGCTAACTTGTGCACAAAGTGCTTGCCATGGTTTAGCGGTGTGACTAACAAAAAATAAACACCCATCTCGGAGTAGGTGCTCAAAATTTGCACATAATGTTTTTCACCTGTTTTCTTCTTTCTTTCGCTCAACTCAGGGATGTTTACGTTATACCATAACTGTGTCAAAATGCTGCTGATGATGATGATGATGAGTAAAACAAATGACCAAACTTACTGTGTGGCCACTGTAATTTGCACGCTATTACCTCTTGATTATATTTCTCTTTTTATGTCCTCGAGTGAGTCAACGTGAAGAGCTGTACAGATGGAATAAGAATCGTTTACATTTTTTAATGGCCGCTTTGTAGCTTTAACTACTTCCCTCTGTACTGTGCAGCAGTTCTGTGTCACGTGCTGGAGAACGAAACAGAGGAACTGCAATGGTGTTTTACTAGAGCACTAAAGAACCTCTGTCTGCACTGAAATTGTGCCTGTTGTTCTAACAAACAAAACGATTCCAGGACAAGTGTTGACTGTGTATTATATAACTGTGGAAGAATCAGCTCCGTACTTAGTAGAGCAATGCGTGACACTTGCACCCATTATTCAGAGTTACTGTACAAGAGATTTGTGTGTTGTCAGACAAAAGAGGAGGTGGCGTCCACCCTGGAGGCCGTGCAGAACATCCAAACCACCTCTCAGGCTCTGCAGAAGTCCAAGGAGATCTACAACGCCAAAACTGTGGAGCAGGAGCGGCTCCGCAAAGAGGGGGCCACCCAGAGAGATGTGGACAAGGTGGGAGGTCACATTCGCACGTACACACACCCACATAATCATAGTATGGTAATAAGGCGTGATGAAGTGCCTCAGCGCTCCACTCTGTACAGAAAGTTTAACCCCAAAAGCTCCTTGCCTTCAGAAGTTAAGTTGAGCTCGGTTTCCCTGTCCGTTTTTCAAGTTGATCTGGGCGAAACAGAGGGCCATTGTGTAAAAGTTTATGAACTGATGATAGCCATTTATTTGTCTGTTTATGTTTTGCAGGCTGGAGTGAAAGCCAAAAAAGCCACAGAGACCTACAAGTCGTATGTGGAGAAATATGCCTCAGCCAAGTCGGAGTTTGAACAGAAGATGGCAGAAACTGCACAGGTACCGCGATAATTGAGTTGGCCTGCGTGCTTTAATGAAATACGTGCTCACAAACTCTGTCTCTTGTCTGTCTCTGTGGTATGCAATACTTTTATTGTGTAATCCGTCTGTCCTCTGTGTATGTGTGTGTGTGTGTGTGTGTGTGTGTGTTCCTTGTTTCTTTCCCTGTATCATCTCCAGATTGTGTTTTTTCCTCTGTAACGGAATCGCTGTGGAGAGCCCTGATTGGATCCATCTGAAGGACTGATTAGATAAACTCCAAATTAAAATCAGATCAACAGAATTTGGCCCCCATATCCTCCCGCACCGCAGCAGCTCCGCCACCAGAAATGGTTCCAGTTAGCCCAGTGTTTTTTTTTTTTTTTCTCCGCCTGGAGAAAGCGGTGTTGCGGCTCTGCTTCCACGGGATCCCAATCTATGGCTCATCTCGAACGCAGCACATGTGGACATGAGTTATAAACACTGAACACATGTGCTCTCTGACATCACCGGGGCTCCTACATGTGTGTTCCCTTTGTGCGTCTGTGCATGGGTGTGTCCGCGTGTGCTAACTGTTGCGAAATGACAAAAAGTGCAGCCATATTTTGCGTGCAGATGCAGGATGGAGTGGCTCGCCGTCCTCGTGTTTGTGGTCGGAGAGGCTCATCTTCCTCTCTGTCCACACTGTGATTTTCCAGTTTGTGATTATTCATAGTCAGTCTCCTTGGTTTACCCCAGAAGCTCAGAGTCAGACTCAAATGGAAGTAAGTACTAACATTTAAGTGTCTGATGTAGACCATACTGCTGCTCAAAGCCAAAAAAAGAACCCTTGTCAATCCATCATATGAACAGAATAGTTGACATCTTGTGGGAGGAGCTTTTTTATATGTATGTAACATGTATGTATGTATGTATGTATGTATGTATGTATGTATGTATGTATGAGTGCCATGGACCACCCAAACAGACACACAGGCAGGGACAGAATAAGGAAGTGAAGTTTCCTAGGCTGCATTTTGTCCCTTATTTTTGTTTTCATGCCTGTTTGATGAGACTGATGCTGCCATGCAGATTTGCTGGCGTGCAGTTAATTTGATTTCAAGTGACTGGATGATTTGTTGCATCGCCACGCCGTAACCGCCCCTCGCCCTGTGTTACAGAAATTCCAAGACATTGAAGAAAACCACATTCTCCACATGAAGGAGATCATTCAGTCGTACTCGCAGTCTGTCGAAGAGACACACGTTCAAATAGGGGAGGTGAGTGTCCGCACACACACATACACATACACGCACACATACATACTCTCTAACATTCCTGTGGGTGGAGTAGGTGTCTTGTTGACCTGGGGCTGTGCTCATTGGGTTCACTTCGTGTCATATCAATTAGTGTCGTCTTTGATCTCGCTAATCGTTTAACTGAGAACCAGGAAATGGTCCATTCAGCCTTATATTCCAAGCAATTAAAAACTGATCAAAACTCCCTCTCAGCCTATCTAAAACACCTCCAGAAGTCTAAACACTTGCCAAACTCTGTGTCTGATAGTTAAAAGTGCTGCACAGGCCTGTTTGTTTCTGGGAGAGTGTGTTTAGGTTTGGGGAAATGGCATCAGGTTCGATCAAGTCCAACTGCGATTGCTTTCAAACATCATTCACGACTGTATTAATCAGTATTTCACATTAAGGAGAGATTTCTTTTCATTTATTTATTCAGCAATCATACTTACCAGTGCCACACAGAATAACTCAAGGCTAACTACAATCTTCTGCTCTGTACTGCTGCTGTAGTTTTCTTATTGTCCATAGAGGGCGTTGCAGCTCCACCAAGAGGCCTGCAGCTCGTGCGGCAAGTTGGAAGGAATGCAGATCGACAGGCTACCGCAGGTTATTCAGCCCCACAGTTCATGCCTCTGAGCAGGAGATGGGCCGTGCTGCTGCCTGTTGCTGAACCAAATTAAAAATACTGGCCGAAGACAAGCGGCCCAGTCCTTCCAAACCAGAAAAACACAAGCAATCTGAGAAAATGTGATACTCATATGCTCATACAATAATGTTATGCCCATAAGAGTGAGGCAAAAGGGATGGAGAGATGGAGGAAGGAGAGAGTGAGGCCAAGGAGGCTGGGACCAGTTTTAGCTCTGTAACGTTGTGCTTAGTCACTGAGCCCACAGGCTTTCATGCTGACAAGCAAACGCACAGACTAAATCATGCATTTGCATAGAACTGACATTTTAGTTTGTCCAAGAGTCTTCAATAAATTAATCTTTTAATGACACCTGTACTCTATATTTAAAAAAATGGTTATAGAGACTTAAGAGCCAAGCAATAAATTAAAACTCTGCTGTCAGTTACAACTCACAATAAAGTAAATTTCCAAATATAAGACTTGTACTGCATGCAAGGACAGAGTGACTCATTTCAGAAGTAGTTTTAACAAATGAAAGTAAACCCTATAAAGGTTGAATATGACGTGTGCTAAGGGAGTGCAGGTATATTGAGGGTAAACAAGTACATTACAATTATCACACGAAGTCACTAAACTATTATTACTTAAATTCCTCAATAACATCACAATATTCACTGTATAATATGCATATTATAAAACCAGTCTGTCTGAAAGACCCCTAAATTCCATTTCGTGGTGTACATTGAATATGTTTTTTTAAGCCTTTATGAGCTGTTTGAACACTTCAAGCTTAATCCCAAATGTTTCTACAAATTCAAACTACGAATGTACAGGATGTATAATTTATTCTTGCCAGTAATGACTTATGGTAAGATCCTTGAAAACAAGTTGCTTTAACAGAATTTGTGCGAAAAGACTTCGGTATTAGAGGGGATTCACAAAATCTGATGAAATGCCTCATGTGACGTCATCTCTGCTGGAGACAGAACGTCTTGAGGCTAACTTAGCCATTGTTAGAACAACACTCCTGAATCTGCGATCCAACTTCTAGAGGTTAAACTGTGGGCATTGTAGATGTCATGATTTGACAAGGAAGAAAAATATCTCCAGTACGTCCTGTTGCGTCAAATTTAAGTCTGTCTTCTTAAACTGTCCATCATTAGTCTGTCAATGTTATACATGCTTAATTGGTGGAGCACTAATTTAAGACAATCAAAGATGTCTCAGAATACTCTTAAAGGTTATTATACTGAATTTAGGACAGTTAAAGCAATTATCAGTGATTTATTAGTAGCTCTTCTGCTTAGTAGCTTAGGAAAGTTAGCTATTAAGTAATACAGTACTTCTCTAGAAAGAATCTTACATCCTCCCAGTGAAGCTTCTCGCCTCCTGGAAGGTGAATTGAAATGGCGGGGCAATCCATGTGTAACGGTTTATCAGAGGAGACATGGCCATTTACACTCCCACCAGGTCAACTAACATCAACAGTGGAGTTGGTATTGACTTTGACTGTTTTTTGACAGGATTTTGGTGGGGGTGGAAGTGCAGCGACAACAAAATAGTTGCCATTGCCTTATGTGTAGCTTTCCAAGTGGCAGAACCTGTCACTGGAGCTGCTGTCGGTCCATGTCAGTCCATTACTCTACCAGCGACAAGCAAGCAAGTGCATAAACCAAAGCAAAGGGTACCTGTAACCAAAGGTGTCTCTAGAATCAAGAAGTAATCACGTCAACCTCGCAGGTATTTTCAGACAGGGCTCAGCCAGCATCAGCTCAGTGGGCGTAAAGGATAAGAGGGTTAGAATGAAGAGATGAGAGATGAAAAGGTAAGCAGTGTAAAGAAAGGAAACCATATATAGGTATATTAAGTGAAAACATGAGAAGAAAGAAGCGCAGAGCTGTTGTTTCCAGTGCAGAGAGCTTTAAACTCACATAAAGGCAGGTGTGTCTGCTAGTTTGCGTGCTGTGTTTGTTTTTGTAAGTGAGCATTTGTGTGTGTGTGTGTGGGTGAGGATCCCTTGAAGGCAGATGCATGTTTCAAGCATGTGGTCGAAAGTCTCCACTAGACCTGTGTGTGTGCGCGTGTGCAAGCGTGTGCATGTGTGTGCGTGTGTATGCATGTTTGTGCGAGAGGTGCGCAGGGAATGCAGGTTGATGACCTCCGTCGTGGCAGCAGCACCTGACAGATCGCGTGTGCTGAGCATACTTCCTCACCGCGGCAACCTCCCTGCTGCCCACCCTCCCCTCACCCACATCACAACCCCCCCTCCAACATCCTCTCCTGCCAGGGCACAGAAGGCTAATGCACTCCACCTCGCCACAGGGGCCCAGGGGGCAGACACATATGTGTGTGTATGCGTGTGTGTTTGTTTGATGGTGGAGCCACTCTGCGCTTACAGTATCACGCACATCTAAATGGTTTGGTGAGATGGCAGTCAGCCGCTGTTCTTCATCCCCATGCCTATACATCGCTTTCACTTCCCCCTCAGTAAGCACACAGGCACACATGCACATCCAAAACAAACAAGCAAACAAACACTACCCTTCCTCTGATACTGCCCAAAGGGCGTCAGCAGACCACAGTGCCAACAACGATGATTCAACCTGACACCATAGAATGACAGTAAAGTACAGTACGTCTCCACAGGCCAATTACAAAATAAAATCTTATAAATACCAACTAAAGGCAAAGCAGCACGAGTTACAGGGAGGACTAACAGCAACAGACTGCATATGTCTCCCATCCTGTATATCATAAAATAAATCACAGAAAAAACACTCAACACACACTAATGCTTTGTTTTTCTTCTCTCTCTGAAATGCTTGTATGGTGTGACATAACTGAAAACATGAACGTCAAAAGCAATCAGTTAAACCATAAGTTTTATGTTGGCTCACTGAACACTGACTTTTTTTCCCTAACCCAGAATGAACGTTTTATATGTCCATTCTGTTTTACCAAATAAGATGTATATACTGCTGTATCCAGTAAAGACTAATGCACGTGTAAAAACATTTTTTGACACAGGTTTTCACTTAGAGCAACTGCAAATCGTCCATATAATAATATATGTATATGAATATATGGATACAGTCTCTGCATGTAATAAAGGATGCAGAACAATCTGATTCAGTTCCTGAACTTTGTTATCGTACCTTCCTTACAAGCAGCAGCTAGAATTCACCATCTAGAAACACAGTATGAGCTAAAAATGGCAAAAAAAATTCAATAGCACAGTAGGGAGAAACGCTGGTGAAAACGCCTCAGTATTCAGTCTGTGTCGGAGCATGGCAAGCCGCAATGGAATATTTACTGTGTGTTGTTCTGTCTTTGCCGTTGAGTTTGAACGTGGCTGCGTAGTTAATCTCACTCGGTTAAACACCTCCGTCGAGTCAGTGCTGGCAGAAGAGAATTGGACCGCAGTATAAATGGCCCAAAATAAACTTCATGAATTGAGTTCATCAATTAAGAAATTCTTAACCCCAACAACACTAAATGGATCAAAAAATATGGTTTTCTTCCCCATGTGCTTTTTCCAACAAGTCTCTGAGTTTTAAATTCAGTTAACCATCTGTAAATATTATTTATTCTTTTGATTTTTTTTTTTTTTTTTTTAGGTCCACAATGAGTTTATGAGGAACATTGAGAACACCTCTGTGGAGAGCTTAATACAGAAACTCGCCGACAGCAAAGGAACGGGGAAGGAAAGACCAGGTAAGCCACCAGAGCATTTTACATTTCATTCTAATCCCAAACGTTTGTCAGTGTCTGTATTGTGTGCAAATAAATTAGTGGGGAACGGGGGACCTTCTGCCCATTCCTGGCTTGTTGGGGAGGGTAGGGGTTTAAAGAGAGGGGCAATTAGAAGTAAGAGAGGGCCATCAGAGTCAATCATAGTAATCTGCTGTAAAGGTAGGCAGGCTTGGCATTCCAGTAAGCATGTGACACACGGGGCTTTGCTGTGCTTGCAGACTAAGCAGGCAGAACCAACTTTTTGAGGAGGTCAGAGCTCAACAATGACTCTTGTGTAAACTTTGCCATGCCACAATAATCAAGGGAATACTCCTCAGAGTCCTTTGGCTCTGCCCCCTCACCTCCCTCGTTTTCACACACACACGCACAGCTCATTCATTCATAGTCATTTGCTCTCGCATTCATTGATTTTTACACGTCAACTTTTTTACTTTTACTGATATTAATCAGTCTGTGAAATGTGACGTGAACACTTTTACACCAATTACTTCCCTGGACCCTGTACTTGTACTACATTACGTCAGGTCGCAGACACAAAGGCTTTACCTCTGCTGTGTTTGTGTGTACACAAACAGTGACCCCTGTGTCCAGACGCTGTGTCCAAGGAGTGGTGGCCTTCATTTGTTTGGACAGCAGAATTAATTGAGGCTAAAAAAACGGTCAGAAAATTCCTCTTGTATCAAGCTGTTCATTAGGGATTGCGCAGCAGCCCCGGCCCTGTCAGAAAAATAACCTGTCTGTCCCCTGATTAAATAGCTGAACGGATGGCCGGTCCAGTGCCTTTAGAGAGAGAGAGGTTGAATAAACTTTCTATTGCGGAAACAATCCCAAAGTGACACGCTGCGAGGCAGGGGGGTTCGGAGTGTTCAACGATATCCAGCTGAGCTGTCAACTGGCGGTGGGCCAGACACGCAAACCCCCCTCCGCCCCTCTCCCACTCCCAGTGCCATGTGAAGCATATGCAATTTAAAAAACCATTCTCCGCTCATGCATGACTGCATGCTTCCCTCACAGAGAGTAGAAAGAAAAGAAACATCTTCCCCTGTATAAACAAAGTCGTCTGTCTGTTTAGGAGATGTTTAAACAGTTCCTAATGTCTGCCCAGATTTAGGTAATATTCATGTGTCTGGTGTTTAGACTTTTTTTGCAGTTGGTGTGCATAAATATTGTCAGATGCAATCGCAGGATGCTGGCGGCAAAGACTTTCTGCTCTGCCTTGGCCTTACGTAGATCCACAGGATTTGTTAAACATCCCAGAGCTAGAATAGAGAATGCAATTTGTAATTTTCCAGTAATTTCCTCCTTTCTGGGTCCTTTTTTATTTCTTTTGTTTGACAACATCTACAACTGATGCATTTAATAAAGGGTGACGTCAAATGAGATTACAATTACGGGTGTCCTCCCCAGGGAAAGACGCACCTCACAAGTTCAAATACTCTTACCTGCTCTGTGTCAGCACAGTGACCGAACGGGGAACCGTCTCTCTCACTTCCTCCCATGGGAGCAAGTTCTTGAATGAGCATGCCAATTTTGTTTTGATTGGCATCAAAGTCTCTCACGCACACACACAGAAACAGTCGTTCATGCTGTCGCTGCGTACTCGCCGGCGGTGAAGAGGCCTAATATTGCACAGTAGAGTAGATCGGTCATTGGTGTACTTTATCCACTTCAATTGGCGTGATGCATGCCTCTCGTGACTCGCCGCTTCCCTGCGCTTCACTCAGCATTGCACACGCCAAACAATGCGTCAATTCTGCTCGCGACCGGCATCCTCTGGGGAGGCCGCGCTGGATGGCTGCTACTGTATACATTTTGAGTTAAAGTATCATTAGCTTTGTTGTTTTCAGGTCAAAGCATGTTAGTGTATCAGAAATCTTGCCAGAGGGTCCTGCCCCATCTCTCTCTCTCTCTCTCTCTCTCTCTCACTCTCGCTCTCTCTCGCTCTCTTCTGCTCATCTTGCAAGCTATTAAGCTTTCTAGTTATATGCACAATATCTTTGTCTATCTGGTCTGATAGCAAACACAGACTGCATGTCTTCCAAGCCACGCATTTTAAGAAAAGATTGTGGACTAATGTACATAATATCACATTAATGTAAGTAAGTGGCAAGTGTATGTTAAAGCCCCTCCCCCCCAGTAAAGGTTTCTGGAGGCACTCTTGAAGCGTGACAGTCCAAGGGCAGGGCCTTGGAGGTAAATGTGTATAATTGATGAGCATTAAATTAAGTGTAAACTCTGTTGTGTTTTTGTCTGTTGTTTTCTCGTCATTTGAGCGATTGTATCTGGATAACCATAAGTGATGTTTTTTTTTTTTTTCTCAAATACATCCAAGGCTGGTGTTGCTCCAAGTGATATTATTATGTCGTAACAGATGTGAATATTTGGTACTTAAATGTATTAATCAAGGCTTCCATGATGATTTTATTGGCTTTTTCTGTTTGCGTGTGCTTGATTATGTTTGTTTATTCTGTGTATGGTCTGTTCTGTTTTTCTGAGGGGGGGGGGGTTCTGGCCATTTATTTGCATGCCAGCGAGAAGGAGAGAAGGGCATCTCCGAAGCCTGAGAGCAGATTTGTCAATGTCGCGTTAAACACTTCACTGCATGTAATCTTGGACTTGTTTGTCTTGATTTAGAGTTAGTTGATGATTGTGGTGATTCATATGTCCCAGGTGGGGTTGTGGGTGCCTGTTTGTATCTCTGCGAGGAGGACTCTGTGCTGTAGAGTAGTGCTTTGTGTTCCCAGGAGGGAGTGTCACATCTCTGTGAGGGCCACCAGACACACAGTTGACTCCGCTATTGACCCTGTCTGCCCTCTGGGACCAGCCTAGCTCTGTTTGTATACACACTTTTTATGGCACGCCAGAATGCTTTTGTGTGTGTGTGTGTGTGTGTGTGTGTGTGAGATTATTGCGTGATGTACATTCACAGGATTCACAGCAGTGGGTCATTGACCCTTTCCATGCCAAATGAACCTAGATGATTTTTTTTGTCTCTTTAGGACCCATTGAGTTTGAGGAGTGTAATGCAGCTATTGCTACTGAAGGTAAGTCTTATTACACAATTATAAATGTACAGAAGGTAGACTTTAATAAATACACTGCAAATGGCGTTTCCCATGAGTAATCACTGAATGTTTAGAGCTAGTTGCTGAGAGAAAGTTGTAACTCATATTTCAGGTGTCAGGATCAATAACAGATTTAATGTCTCTTTTTTTTTAATCTGTGGTTAAAAATGCTTTTATTTTTGTGTTTAGGTGCCAAACCCAGAAAGAGAAAACCATTTGGCATCCCAGGTCGCAGGAAAGACAAGGACACAGACTCCACGTGAGTTGAAGAGTCCACCAACACAGTCCATTCAAATTATTGTTGTTTTCCCCACTGTGAAAGATTTTCATTTCATATTATCATGTGATGGTTTTATCTTCCAGGGAGTCCACAGAAGTTGAAGCAGCTGTGAGTATAATTTAAGGCCTGATGTTCTTTAACTTTCTTTAACTTGTGTTATTCTGATTTCAAACTAGAAAAGGTGAAACAGATCCTTGATTTTATTATTTTACTACTTGAACATACTCTCTCTGCTCTCTCCCTCTCTCTCTCTCTCCTCTTGTTTTTTGCAGATTTGCTCATTCATTCATTCATTCATTCATTCATTCGTTTCTGTCTGTTTGTGCTTGTAGAACACTGCCAATGGCGCTCCCCCTGGATACTACGGGGCCATAGACATCCAGAACGCTGTAAGCAAGTTAACACACATGCACACACACGCACACACACACACACACACACACACCGTAAATATTTATACTCAGGCTTTTGTAAATCCTAATAACCAAATAAATTTAATAAACAAATAGAAGTTTGAAAAAAATGGGTATTTATTTTTCTAAACATTTTCACTGTTACATAATCCATATTGTAAAAATATGACCCTGTTTGTTCAGATGTTTTTCAGTAAATACTGTGTGTGGAAGTTTCTAGTGCTTTGAGGGCTGGAAAAAAGCGATTCTCAGTGTCTTTTAAGTTGTTACAAATATTTCCACTGGTTACCCATTTCAATATAGTGAATCTACAGAGGAGGGACTTAGAAAAAGACCTTAGAAAAAAACCTTAGAAACCTTAGAAAAAGAATGAGAGAAAAAATGACCATCTTTTGATAAACTACACAGTCCACAACTGATAAACTGATTATCTTTGATGACAATGAAAAAAATGTAGATAAAAAAACATTTATTAAAAATTAGAGTTGAATGTTTTGACTTTGTTAAAAATTAAGTGTAAGGAGGAAGAATATTATATATTAATAATACGCAAAGAGAAACCATTAAACAGGTTGTCTGGTAATTGTTTGTCCTATTTACATTTAATACAAAATGTTACATGTTTGGACTTATTTAAAGCAGTTTAAAAAATAAATTAAAAATATCAGTTTAAATGTAATTTGAAAATAAAACCATGAAAACACAACTAGATGTGCAAAATTAAGTGTTGATAAATACTATATATATATATATATATTTATCTTCTTTAAAATGTATTTTATAAGGATACACAGGATGCAATACGTTTATATTAATGTTGTGTTCACAATAAAGTGCTAAAAATATTTTTCAACTTTTTTTCTGTTTGTGTTTTGCAGAATGTTCCTCAAGTTGATGCAGAGGGCTTCTGTATCAGACCGGAAGTAAATGAAAACGATATCCTTTTCATTTGTCAGTCCAGCTCGTAAGCCGTCGAGGAGTTGTTGCCATTTGTTTTTCTGTTCAATCCTACTTGGATAAAAACCTTCTCTTCTCTGTTCTGTGCTTGTTGTCGTTGTCTCCTTAACTTCCCGCTCACATGCCAAAGAGAATTCCTTCTATTCGTCCAGTGACTCCGAGGATGAAGATGAGCCCAGGAAGTTCCACGTCGAGATCAAGCCCGTTCAGCCAAACAACGGCACACATCAGAACCGAGCCACCATCGACGAGCTCAAAGCCTCCATCGGAAACATCATCCTGTCGCCCTCGACCTCGGTACGGCCTCATGGCACATTAAAAACACACCAAATGTTGAAGATCCCAAACACGAACCTGTTGCTGTCCTGCTCTGTCTGCTCTGCCTCTGCAACACTAGAGGGCAACAGGAGAATATCTAAACTCTGTCAGGGTACCCGGGAACACCATTTAACTGTACGATCCCGAGCCCTGTGGTAGATGTTTGCCATTAGTCACTCTGTCTTGAAGCCTTTTTTTATTTACATTGGAAAGGCGTATGTGTTGTGTCTAATTTATTTCATACGCCAGATTGGCTTCTGATGAAGTAAGGTTCCTGCTCGCACACATTTCATGTTTTGTCCTTACTTCAAATTCAGTTTCATGTCAAACAACCTTGGGATAGTTTTTTTTTCTTTTTCTTTTTCTAAGGAAAAGAAAATCAAGAACTCAGAAACAATAACTTCTGAATTAAGTATCTGATGTTGTTGGCCTTTACTGCAGACTCACACACATGCACACTGCCCTCCCTGTAGGCACTTAAGGGAATGCTTTGCTGCGGTGGCCGGGCTACACACACACACACACAGAGAAACCGGTCTGATCCTTGACCTCAGTCATGGAGCCCTTCATTCAGCTCCTTGTCCCTCACCATCACTCAATCTCTGAATCACTCTCCGCCGCTCTATGAAAATAGCCGCTACCATTAAAATTTAAAACCACTACTGCTTGTGTGCAAACACGCACCGTGTGTGTGCACTGAGCTGTTGTTGTTAATGTTGTTGTGGAGCGGCTGAGAGGGCACGCCTCAATGTCGCAAAGGGGGTCTAGGTTTTTTTTTTTTTTTTTTTTTAACTCGCCTCACTCCCTGGCAGCAAGTTAAACGAATGTCACGGCATCTTCATCCCGGCTTTTGGCTCGCTCCCTCAGCCTCTCCCTTCCTCGACTCTCACCACTGTTTCTCCTCACTGTTTGCGTTGTACCTCACTTTTTTTTTTTTTCCTTGTTTCTTTGTTTTGCTTTCACTCTTTCGGTTTTATTGGAGCCCACTTGCTCTAGACAGGACTCTGTTGTGGTTATTTATGAATACTTTATGGGGTTAGTTGCCTAGTTTTTACAGATGTTTTCTTTTTTTTTTCACCCTAGGAATTAAGGGTAAAGATAAGTTACAAGTTTATAGAGGATGTTTTTCTTGTATTTAATGTAACAAGATTCAGGAGGAAAGATGTTCTCTTTTAAACCTTTGATTTTGTTCATTGGAGTTTGGTTTTGGTTGTCATCGAGACTCAAACCCACAATTACTTTCTCATCCTAGTACAGAAAAAAAAAACACACACACACAGAGACTGCTGTTTGTGTGTGTTTTCTCTGATTTGCATTTAAATACCAGAATAGTCATTAGATTCTGTTTGCCTTCCCCTTTGTCTGTCCACATTTCTGTTTCACACCCTCTTCCTATTTTATATTTATGGAAAAGTTCTGGATTAAAGTTAAAACATACATCCAAGGTGATGACGAATGTTGGATCATCTGGTGTGAATTATTGCGAGAT
Source organism: Scortum barcoo (assembly GCA_023238725.1). Classification (NCBI taxonomy): domain Eukaryota; kingdom Metazoa; phylum Chordata; class Actinopteri; order Centrarchiformes; family Terapontidae; genus Scortum; species Scortum barcoo. The sequence goes on from CM041545.1 coordinate 10,846,457, forward strand.
TTTCTTTCTTTCTTTCCTTCCTTCTTTCTTTCTTTCTTTTTTTTTTCCTCAGCGTTCATTTTTCTGTCTTTTTCATTTCTCCTCCTGTTTGGTTCCCCCTCTGCGGTGTTCCCTTTATTGAAATAGCAATGGAAGTCGTGTGTGTGTGGCCAGCAAGAGCCGTAATTGAACCCATTTGCCGCTTAGCGCCTGTGGGACTAAACCCTGGCCTCACAGCTCTACGGTGGTTAAACGCTTTTGCTATGTTCCTTAAACCCATTTTGTTTCTTTGTCTCCCCTCCTCCCTTGACAACCCCTCAACCTTTCTCCTCATACGAATAAATCCTTTATTGAAATAGATGCTCTAACTTTCCATCGGGTTGCTGACCCTCAAGAGCGTATCTTGCATATCTTGTGTCATGCGGCATGACACGGCAGATTTATGTCCTGAAAAACACACACACAAAAAAAGACTCCGTAAAGGAAGTTGGTGAAGTGTTGGGGGCACGCTCTCTGTTGTCCCTGACTGATCGTTATATGGGCTTCCATGCACGGTTTTGCACTGCTGAATTTTTCACCCTAGGTTTAACGACTGGTATGTGTGAGTCCAGAGTAGTCCTGTGATTTACTGTCTTTAACTCTGAAGTGGAAAATTCCCTTTGCCACCGGGAATAATTAATAATATAGTTTTCAACCCTTAAAAGATTTTCTTTCACCCCCCCCAATTTCACTGTGTTTTATACATTTGAAATCTTATATATTGTTACATAAACACTGTCAAAGGTCTAAGGTTTCGAACCATTTGACATGTTAAAAGGACGGTAGAAGTCTGAATTTCCAAAACGTACGCATGTTGTAATGAAGCAGAGAAAAACACGATGACCCTTAAATTACTTGGTCCGTTTTATGTGTCCTGCACGCAGAATAATCATGTCTGTCGGGTCAGTTGTGTCTTATTTGGGGTTATTTTTTCCCCTAACAAATTGAGAACTTCTGGCAGTTCAGAATCTCGCGATGGGTCGCATGCGTCTTTGATTAATTAATGTCTGTTTTTGTTTTTAGGGACAGATGCGGAGGAACCAGTCCAGTGAGTATTTTCTCTGTCTGACCTCTCTCTATCTGTGTGTTGGTGGACGACTGCGAAGGGGGTGGGGGGATCGACTGCGCAGCTTCTCAGCTACATTTTTCTTGGCACAAGTTGTTTTTAAAGAGGTTGTCTTTTAAAAAGGAAAATCCAGAAATCCTAGCCAACGCCAACATATCCAGAGAAAAGTAAATAACTGTTCTTCTCTGTAAATGTGAGCTTGAAGGATATTTCCCTCCTATGGTACAAATAAGACGAATTGCTTAATTAACTGTTTATGTTTTGACATGTCAGAAATTATGTTTTCCATTCTACAGACTTACGGGAAGGTTTTGTGTGTTTACTGTGATTATTTTGTACTTGAGCAATGATTTAAGAGCAGCTACACCTATAAGTAATGTATCACGCTCCCTAAGGTCTTATTGCAGGTTTGAAAAAGCACTGAATATAACTCCAGAAAATCTTTTTTTCCTGAGTTTAAAGTTCATGTTTTTCTTCTTTTCAAAAAGTTGCTTTCACATGCCGTGTTTGTATGTAACTAAATGGCTAAATGGTAACGACACTCACAGTCTGCAGCTGAAACACTGACAGGTCAGTTGAGATCAATTTACACCAGCTATTGCATTGATAGATGTATACTCTACATACGCTTAGGGATCACAGGAGTATCTACATTAAGGTCAAAGGCTCAGGGTCCTGGTGAGTATGTTTTCACTACAGTGGTTGGCCTCCAACCATGCCCTTCCCGCCCCTCAAAATATCTGCCATAGCCCTTATCTCTGTCCCCTGATCGGAGCCTTTCGCACAGCTGCCGCTGCAGCCGGCTGACATGAGCTAACAACGCTGACACTGTTTTCTCTCTCTGCAAACTTTCACATTGTTTTTTCTTTAAAGAATTTACATACATTTGTTTTAAATCCAGGTCCTCTCGGTTGAGTCCTCTGACCTCTTGTGCTTAAGTGCTGCTTCAGGTTGCTTACATGGATCTTTTGCAATGTATCGTAACACTTTAGAAAGGGGCACAAAATAACAAAGCTCTTTATTTTTAGTTGCAAAATGACTTCCACCCCCCTGTTGTAAAGTGTTATCATCACATTAAAACACATTTGACATTAACCCTTTGCAGTATTTGGGTAAGATATTAAGGTTTTACAGTGTAAGGCAGAAATAAGAAAATTGTGGTATCTAACCCGAATCTTACTGCAAATACAACTCTGACTTTTCATGGCAGACGGTGGTTCTCACTTGTTGAGTCAAAACCTCAGTTTATACTTCTGATTTAAGGTGTGATGTAGTTTAAACATGACTTTTGGCAAATATCTTTGAACACCTCTGGTGTTGGGTTTTGATTTTATTTTTTAGTTGCTGTGGAGGTGTGTTTGCTGTCACCACTCTGTGCAGGTCTGCGCCTCCTGACTTTCTGTTTGTTTTCCTCTCAATGCAGGTGATGAGCTGGCAAAACCCAGAGCGCCAGCATCATATGAGTATGTATGAAAGTGACCACCACCACAGGATCTATGATTTCCAGACGGTTTTTATATGGATGTTTTTACTCTGAAGCTGATTATGCCACAAGTTTCTCCTTCTCTCCTCCGGCAGACTGGCTAACAACGACCTTCTGTCTCTGGACCCGTTCAGCCCGACTCTCCCAACAACCTCCTCGTTCTCTGCATCCTCTTCAACAGGTAATCCTTAAAGTCAAAATTTCTACTCACTCATGTGCGACACAAAAAAAAAGATCTTTCCTTTATAGTTTTTTCATGTATCCCTCAACAAAATGTTTACCGCATATCAGAGTTCAGTGTATTTCCTTTAAAGTTGCAACCTTTAATATTTCAGCCCTTGTTGATTTGGCATCACCATGGTCACTGGTGTTAACCGCGGATGTGGCTTTATGCTACAGCAAACACTTGATGAGCAGCTACTTTGTCAGAAATACAATAGGGGAACAACTGGTGTATCTGTTTACAGTGCAGCCAAACAAACTCACATTGTTTTGATAAAGAAGTTAGTCAGTAATGATTGCAACAGCGATCTGATTTCATGCAGCAGATTGCGCAAGTAGCTTTTCAAAGCAGCTGTCACAGTAAAAGAAGCTGGTTATTTTGCCAGGAAGTTGAAGGTGTGCAGACTGTTGCCTGCACTCTTCATCTTACAATGGCTGCTCCTTCTTGTTCCATTACGCAAAAAACTGACAATGATCCAGTGACAAAAAAAGTGTCAAAATGATAATTGCCTTTTTTTTTATAAACACATTTTTTGATTAACAAAATACACTATTTGTGAATGACTGCTTCACTGTTTTGCCAGCTGAACACTTTAATGTTAAGTAGCGGCAGAAGTAGGAAATGCTGAGTTTGCTTTAGCAGCAGGTCAACACTGCTCTGACACAGTGTAAAGAGAGTGAACAGTGAGGCGGATATCAATAAGATAAAAGTACATGCATCTTTTTCTATTAATCCCACGTGCCTTATTCCCTTAGAAAGGCAATCTGAATTCTTAATTTAGCACAGGAAAGACACTACCAGTAAAAATCACTGTAGTTGATTGAGAGTTGATTACAAAATGTATGTTTTCAACATACATTGAATGGCTATTACAGGAAAAATGTCAACCATAGATTTGTTGAAAATAAGAGGAATTATACCTATAAGGAGCAACCACGCTACGAGCATTCTGCTTTTTACTCACTCGATTGTACCAGTGATCCAGTATTTTTAGTATTTCTGTTCCTTGATCTCATCATCTCTCTATGCACTATGTAGTTTCCCCTTCTCTCTCTCTCTCCTTCTGACCAACTTAGTTGGAAGCCTTTCCTCTGAGGGCAGTCCCAGATGGAGGAACTGACCCCAAAGGTCAGAATATTTGACTTAAGGGAATTAATGGCTTTCTTATTAATGGCAGGCTTTTTCTTTCCCACCTTGCGGTTTATTTTTTCAAACATTTTTTTTTCCCCATTTGTCTAGCCTTTTCTCTGTGCTTAAACATTTTCTGCATATTTTGAAAACATTGTCACTTCTATACTACATAAATGAGTTAAACCTTCCTTACTTCTTGTTTCATGTACATGTTCTTGAAGTCTCTACAGTCACGTTTCTCTAAGAGACATTTGAGTGTTTGTTTTACTTTCCAGGTTTTGTAACAAACACATTGCGCTGCTGGTCTGATTCTCATGGCTTTGCATGCATGACAATGGTGTTTAAACAGAGTGACATAAGCGCTGACCCATTGCCTAGGTTAAGCGTAATCCACAGTTAATTGGCACCTAGCTGGGGTCAGAGGGTCGGCTATAAAGCCCACTGGCACGAATGTTGTCAAACAGTGTCTCGTTACTGTCAAAGGTCTCGGCTTAAAAGTCAAAAGAGCATCGCACAGTGCCCTGATTAAGATATGGTGATGGGAATTAAGGCCCAGTTTACAGCCTGTTAAATCTCTCTGTATACAGTGTTGCAGTAGCAGCTCCAAATGCCCACATGACACATAAAGAAAGTCTAGTTGGTAAGATATTAAATAAAACTCTGTCTGAATGAGGCAGCGATTGTAAAAGTGTGTGGATTTTTGTCATGAATTCTATGTCATATATTGTATTTCTGTTTATTTTGTGTTAAGTTTGTTTAGTGCATTTTCTTCTGTTTTACATAAGTTTTATTTTACTTTGATTTCTATTTTATATCACAATGTCATTGTCTGACTTTGGCTTAATGGATGTTTTATGGGTTTGATATATTTATTTGAACTTCTCTTGCTAGACCTTGCCTCTGTCTTCCTTTCAATCCCTTCATCTCCATCTTTTCTGATGAATGACTCAGACGTCTTTCTGCCAGAGGCATCAGGTAAAATGTGTGTGCCACATTTATCAGACAGTGATTGAAAGGAAAACTAGTTTGAAGAACTGGAAGCATTCACGAGCTATTGTTTTGCATATTTATGTTCAACTTTTTTTTTTGCTTTGTTTTGTTTTGGGTTTTTTTGGGTTTTGTTTCTTCATTATCAGAACATATCAAAGTCATTGTAAATTGTGCGTATGTAAGGCAGGGTCACTGCCTTGCACAATCGCATGGTATTTCTGTAGGGACAAGATATCAAAACTTTGCTTACACAAAGTAACCATGTGCTTTATTTTAATTTAAACTTCAAAATTACAAACAGAATCACAGAGGTGTTTCAAATTTGTTTGAGTGTCAGTTAGCTGATTTAGTCGGCTCTGAAAGGCAGTCAGCAATGCAAAGTGTGCATTTTTGAAAGCAACATGAAACAGCTACAAGAGATCCAAACAAGTCCAAATTATCTGAGTTCAAATCCATGCTGTCTTATAATGAACAACAACAAAAACAGCAGAGCAAACAGATTTGTCTCATGTGTTTGGCGTGTGTTGTCATGATTTTCCAGGCTCGTGACACGACACGTCAAACACAGGTGAACTGCTTCAACACAGTGGAACAGCAGTCACGAATTAAAACAATTCAAAGGCAAAATATCTCTTTGTAGCAATGCTTGCCTTGGTAGATTAGTCACAAAAAAGTTGAAGTCATTTCTCCTGAAGCAGGCACTCAAAGTCATAGAGCCCCGCTCATCTCTCTCCTTCATATGAAGTTTAATGTGTGTGAACGCAGGTACGCTAATGTTATGTCACCCGACAACCCAATGACACACCACTAGTTCTGAACATTACCCAGTGATCTAAAAGTCATCATCATGCAGAAGATAAGTTTGACCCATCTGGTTGAAACAGATTGCTTGGCAGTTCAGACAGCAGCAAGTAAAGTTATAAAAAGACAATACTAAGATATGACACCGTTGTAAGCTTCTCTCTTATGGATCAAGTGTATTTTTATGTTTTGGACCACAGCTTTGCCTTTTTTTTATTTAGGGTAACCATCCTTCATGCAACCATTATGCATTCTAATACACAGCAAGCAGGGAAATCCAACAGATTCTGATAGAAAAATATTTTTTAAATGCTTGGGGTAGTAGCAATAAAGCACATTTCTACTTTTTTCTCTTGATTCTACATAATGAATGCACTAATGAAGTTGAGTTTTTACTATAATAACTTTTTAGATGTCACAGCTATAATTCGCTTGTGTTACTAAAAAATTAGTTTTACCTTGGTTTGGTTTATCTTTGGTGCTTTGCATTTTCATGTTTATCGCCTCTGTCAATCACATCGCCCCCTTCAGCTGACACGGCGCCACAACGGGAGTGCTCTCCTCCCCTGGCAGAGTGCCAACAGTCCAAAGATGTCTCCTCTTTCTCCTCATCCACATCCTCTCCCTGGGACTCACCAGAAAACCCTTTCCAAGCACTCAAGCCCGTGCCAGCAAGGGCCCAGAGCGCCCCCATCACCCTGCCAACTGAGCCGGTTGACCCCATCAAAAGCTCGGCTGCCGCCAGCCCCCCAAAGAGCGTCGACGCCTTCTCCTCTGTGTCCTGGTCCCAGAGCCAGTGGATCGCCTTCAGTGATAATTTTGCTCCACCACGCCGTCAGGGCTCAGGGTCATCTGTGAAGGAGCTCCAAAGGGTCCAATCCGGCTCTGGAAGGTCAAGTCGCTTCCTCTCTGATGACTCTGCTGACGCCTACAAAGTGGCGAGCAGCAGGGAGGACAGCAAGCCCTGTTTTTCTGATGTCTTCTCTGGGATCACAGATAAGGCGATGGCAGCGGCTCCATCAAGCAAAATCTTTAATGGTAACATTATTACTGATGCTAGAGACGTGTGTTATGCCTGAGGTTTGGAGTTTTATTTCTATATTTTGTTTTATCTTAACTGTTTGTTCTCATTGTTCATTTGTTTCATTTTTGATGTTGGCAGTTACATGTTTTGAATGTGTTCTTTTGTTGTTCTTTTCATTGTTTTGTTTTACAGATACATGCTTGTCTAACTCACTGCCTGGTTTGCACCATGTTTGTCTTTGAGTTTCTCTTTTGCGAAATTGATTTTTGAATGTGTTTCTATCGTGGTTTTTGCACTAGAGGTCTTGATGCATGATGTTTTGCCATCTACTCGAATGAAGCGCTGTTGCAACGTGTGTGTATAAATGTTTGTGCCCGATCCCCAGCAAACCACTAACCAGTAAAACCTACATGTGTTTCTCTGTACAGTGCCAGTACCAAACCGACCAACAACCCCGCTGACTGCTGGAGCCCTGGTGCCCCCACCACGACCCTCCTCCAGGCCCAAACTCCCCACAGGAAAGCTCACAGGAATTAATGAGATTGTGAGTATTTACAGCATCTCTATAATGTATGTGAATATTACATTCAGACAGTTACATTCAATTACATCCATACCTGTCACCCAGGTACGGCCGTTCAGCCCACCCAAGACGTCCAACGCCAGCCCCCCTCCTACGGCACCGCTCGCCCGGGCAGAGAGCTCCTCCTCCTTGTCCTCGAATGCCTCACTCAGCGCGGGTAACACCCCCACTGTTGGTAAGCTTCCTCAGCCTGCTCCGTGTACAAAGAATCTCCCTTTTTCTTTGAGTATTTATTCTCCTTTTCTTCAGCTCTTCACCGACTGCCACTTACCTTTTTCTGTCTCTGCACCACAATGTGCTGTTTACCTCCTATCTTACTCCTCTCTCCTTCCTTCATTCCTTCCTTCCTTGACTCCTCTCCTCACAGGAGCCGAGCACACCTTTGTCCCCCCCCTCTCCTCCCCAGAGCCAGAGCTGCTCTCCCTCTCTTCTTTCTTTCCACTAAGCCAAAGTGAGTCTGCCTCTCCAAACTATTGTTCCTCAATGAGACTGCTTTTCGTGATGCTCACAGTCATCGCCTCCGCTCTGCAGACATTTCACTGATGCTAAGAGTGTCATCATTAGGGCCTGTTATCTCTTCGTTTATCTTTGTCAGCGTAGGGCTCGCCTGCCACCATCGCACATTCAGGAATTGGCTTACAACTGTATTGCTGTCAGCATCATCTCTCCTCACATTTGTGCTCTCTGGGTGTGTTTATCTCCTCTTTTCCTCTCTATGCCTTTTAATTTGGCGTAAAGAGGATGATGTGTTCATAGCAAAGCTGCCTACCTTTGAGAAGCGGTGTGAAACACCAGCAGGTACGCTTGAAATTCATACTAGAGGACTCTCCTCTGTATTTAACTAAAACTAACACCAGTCTGCTGGACGGGCTGGATGGATAACTGGATATGTTGCTTTTGCAGTGATTGCATTTCTGTCCTGTGTCTCACATTTGTATGAACTCCTAACTTTTTAAAGATTCGATTGTTCTAATAATGAAGTAATGAATGATTTGACCATTACATCTTTTGTTGACTTTAGTTTTAATGTGCCGTCTGAGGTCATTCTGTCTGTCTAATGGTACTTGATTTAAACTAAAGCAGCTGCAGCACGATTTACTCTAAAAACGTACTTTATTTCTGTTTATTTGAAAAATAACAGAACGTACTGATTTTCTATGTATGACTGACTGACTTCATGAAATGTGATAATACAAATATTCGAAATTATAGAATGCATCTTTGCATGATGAAACCCTCCTAATCCTGAGCGTTGGACGCCGCTGTTGTACAAGTCTGATCTGCAGCTGAGTCAACAGACCTCAAACTCTCTTCCCTTTCTCATTCTCAGGGACGTCTCGCGGTCCCAGCCCTGTGACCCTGGCATCCCAAGATGCTTTACCCATTGCCGTGGCCTTCACAGAATCGGTTAATGCTTACTTCAAAGGAGCTGATCCCACTAAGTGAGTCTCACATGACCTCTTGCAGCTCAAAGGCCCCGACATGGACCTGCACGCATACACATTTTTGTCCATATTTGAACTTTAACTGCAACACATATGACGTTATGAGTTGCACAGCGTTATACAAGGTGTTGTACTGAATTGCTCTCAGCCCAGTGTGCTCTGCAGAGTGCATCTCCCTCTCGCTCTGCACGTGTGGAATGTTTTGCATTAGTCTGACACCATTCTTTCAGAGTGGATAACCTACATGGGGCAGATTATAGTCTGGGGCAGAGAAAACATACAGCCTTTTATTGGTTAACTGCTGCTAAATTGCTGCTGTGCAGAAAAGCTTATTTTTGCAGGGATTAGCAAATGGAACATTTCATAAGCAATGCAGCGGAGACGCGGCGCGATGTGGAGACCCGCCGTGGGCCGTTACCGCTGCAGCCCAGGGCTGACCGCAACTTAAGGAAGACGCCTCTCGCCCCAGAACTGGATTTAACACTACAGAAGCATACAGATATTAAGAAAAGCAGAGATGGAGACACCTGGGACCTAAAGCTACCGTCTTCAATGTCTGCTTAGTGGGCTAAAGTGTGAAACGTAATTAGACCAGATATGTCCCAGGTAGCTATTTACATAGTTATAGTGGTTAGGTGAGCAAAAGAAAATGAACAATTATTTTGGAAATTGTCTAATTAGTTAAATGGTTTTTCAAGCAAAAATACCAAATATTTTCTGGTTCCCCCTTCTCATGTGTCAGCATTTTTTATGTTTCTTTGTTTTTTATCATTGCTCATTGAATAAAATAGAATATATTTTGACTTCGGACTGTTGGTCAGACAAAACAAGCCATTTAAACTTAGGCGCTGGGAAATTATGATGATCATTTTTCACATATACTAAATAATTATTGAATAACTGAAAAAAAAAGATTGTGATGATCATTAGTTGTAGCCGTTCTCAGTGATGTGACATAAGGCATATTCATGTGGCCTCCTTCCACAGGTGCATTGTGAAGATCACAGGGGACATGACCTTGTCGTTCCCCATGGGCATCATCAAGGTGTTCACCACCAACCCCTCACCAGCCGTGCTCACCTTCAAACTGAAAAACACCAGCAGGTTGGAGCAGATCCTACCCAACCAACAGCTACTATACAAGTGAGCATCTAGAGAGGTCCATCACTAAATGGCTAAAATACAAACTTTTTAGAGCTGATGAGTTGAGTTGTCAGAGTCCTGGTTAAGTGGAAGAGAAATTTGGACTCAGTGGTGCGAGTGAAAATCAAGGAAATGTAGTCTGCGTCAGCGAGAGGAAATTCAATTAGTAATCTGACATAAACCTATCATTAAGCTGTCAGGGAAGTATTTTCCACCAGACTTTAAAAGCCAGGTTCTCAACAGCCCATGTCTCTTCTCAAATACTTCACGCCCTGAAACAGCAAAGAACAGCAGACTTCATTCAACAGCTGCTTCATTTAACATGCATCATTTTATGTCTCACCTCTTTAGTCTCAGTCAGAGGTGCTTAATGAGTATCTTAGCTCACATGGCAGCACAAGTTTGATACACAGTTTTGGTCTGTTTTGGAAGTAAGTATATTTGTATTGGACCAGTTCATATACTTCATAAAAAAATAATTTTAATCTGTTTTTCTTTTGTTATGCTTCTTGTTCAGTTCCTTTCAATTGTTGCAAGACCACATGGCTGGACTAATTGAATCAAATAGAATTCATGATTTAGTATATGGTTGCATACAACAAGGTCATTTTTTCCAAGCTATTGGAGCTTAACACACAAAGCCAAGAGGAACAATGAATAATTGAGACCCTGATTATTCCTTGTGTGTGAATGCTCGTGTGTTTGTGTATGAATCTTTCTGTTTATCTTTTATTTAGTGATCCTTCCCAAAGTGACTCAAATTCAAAGGACTTCTGGTTCAACATGCAAGCACTGACGTCCTACCTCAGAAAAGCCGCGGATCAGAATCCTTCAGCGTCCTACTATAATGTGGACATCCTAAAATACCAGGTCAGTCAGCCAACGTTCAACAGTCAGCCAAATCCAGAAAAAGCGTAGTCAAACAACGCTTCCTTAAACATACTTCCCTAAGTGTGGTTCCCTCCACAATCTGAGAGCAATAAAGAGAGGGTAGGGGAGCCAACGAATGTACTTCTGTACTATGTACTATTGAATGTACTCAATGGGAAGTATATTAAATAAAAAAATAATAATAATAAAATAGTATTGTGAGTCTGTTTTTATCCTCCAACCCTAAACAGTCTTTAATATTATATATTAAATATTATATAAATATTCAAATGGTTGTCTGCACAAATTAGCAATTGAATTCCTTTGTGGTCACTGTCTTTGTAATTAAAATAACTGCTCCGAAACTTTGTGATAGTCTAGTTAACGCCAGATCACAGATATATACTGTAGGCTTAGTCTTAAAATCTTGTAGCCATCCAGTGAAATGCTATCCTTTGGGATAGGATCATTGTTAAAACAAACCAGAAAACTGTAGCTTTTGTAGATTTAAACTGACGTATTTACATTATTACATTAGTCTTGCATACAAAATGGTACTATGAAGACTTGACCTATAAAACCCAAGTTGTCAGCACCACATACTGTAAGTACTCTCTTTGCAGCGGAAAATATTAGGACTGTCACGCTCATTGCTCACACTCTAAGCTCTTATTCAAAGTTGAACAATTACCCTGTGCTGCTGCGTTCAGGTGCTCTCTGACGGGATCCATTCCACTCCTCTCAACCTGGCCGTATACTGGAAGTGTACGCCGAGCACATCTGACCTGCGGGTAGACTACCGATACAACCCGGAGTCCATGGCCATGCCAGGCCCGCTCACCAATGTACAGATCTTAGTGCCTGTTGACGGAGGAGTCACCAACATGCAGTCTCTGCCCAGCTCTGTGTGGTAAGACGTGACGCTTGTTATATTAACATGAGGCGCTGAAAACATCTCTTTTCACAGAAGCAAGTTAAGGTGACATTTCTGTCTCTTTTCTAGGAATTCAGAGCAGAATAAGTGTCTGTGGAAGCTGAGCGACATCTCAGAAAAGTCTGAAAATGAAGGTAAATCATCCTTTTTTTCCTTTGTTCGCAGTAAATCCTACTTTTGTGTGAGGAAAGAAGCTGGAATTGCTGGAAAGTGAGTGTATCTCTTTGTTTTTACCCCAGGCGCTGGGTCCCTGAGGGCCAAGTTTGAGCTGTCCAATGGCCCGTCGAACCCCTCCACTCTGGCAGTACAGTTCATGAGTGAGGGGAGCACTCTGTCAGGAGTGGACATGGAGCTTCAGGGGACTGGATACCGACTTTCTCTCAACAAGAAGAGATTTGCCACAGGTATGTAGTACACATGATCACCAGTATGTGCCATGGTATATTTAAAGCCTCAACAACTCAAACTGCTTGTTTTGTGCTTTTCTTTTAGGACGCTATATGGCAGATAGCTAAGGTGACCCACCACTCTGGCTCTCTCTCAAAAAAAAAACAAACAAAACAAAAAAAAAAAACAAAAAAAACTCGCTTCACACAAAAGTTGGCCACTCCTTGAGGCTTCCTGAACCTCTGGATCCATCCGAGCACAGCCGTGCTTTTGCCTGGGAGGCGAGAATCTCACTACAATAAAACAGCACTGAGTATTGAACACTGTTAAAAAGAAAATAAATAAAAGAAAACTAAGACGAGCTTTCAGGAAATGTGTAGATATGAAGTCTAATAATGCTTTCTGATCAATTCACTTTTGTATAGTCAGAAACAATTTATGGATTAGATATAAATCTATATTGTATTTGAAATCATAAAAAAGAAAAAAAAAGTGCACTAACAATCTTTCAGATGCTCTTTTTCTCTTATATTCATTTTTCAAGAGCCTTTAAGGAATATAAAACATCATTTCTGCGTGGAAGAGAAAAAAAGATTTCTCCCTGCGAACTGTAAATATTAACACTGAACATCCTGCTTGACCGGCTCTGACTCAACTCTCAAATCAGTTTTGTTTACTGATTTTTTTTTTTTTTTCTCTTTTCCTCCTCACGATTTGTCTTTTTTGATCATGTGCAATGAAGCAATGAAGGTAGAATCTGTCTTAAACAGTACTCAAACACTTGTGGCACAAGCTTGACCTTTAAAATAAAAGTGCTTTTAAACAAATGCAAAAAAAAAAAAGAAGATAAAGAAAAATTTGACCTCAGTGCCTCCTCTTATACTGTGGATTAATAGGCAACAAAAGTGCGTCAATTTTTTTTTTTTCTTTTTACCCACTTTTGGGTTTCCAGGGTTTTTTTTTTTTTTTTTTTTTTTAAATAATCAACACCCTTCCCATGACTGAAAAACTTTTTAGGCCCTTAATTTGTATTTGTGTTTTTTAACTATAAAACATTTTGTCAAATGTTACCTACTCATCAAAAATCAAGGGACATTGCCCCAAGTATAACCTGCATGCCTTAGCCTTTTTAAGAAAAAAAAAAATAGCAGTGTTTTTAAATCACACTTTTGTGCCCTAGAAACAGAGAAATGTGCCTGAATCTAACTTTTCTCTAATCTTTTAAAATATATATATATATATATATATATATATATATATATATATATATATATATATATATATATATATATACATATATATATATATGTATATGTATACTAAAGCACAGTTGACGAGAATAGCACCAACAATGTGCCAGTTGTATTTTTTTTTTTTTACTCCTTTATTTGGATGTTGAAGGGAAAAATGTTTTTACAAACCCAACTGTCTTCCACAAATGAACGAGTCACATTTGCCTTCTGCAATTGAGTTTGACCATTGAACTCTTTTTATATCTTGTCTTTTTCTATCTGATGCTCGTCAGTCGACCTTCGCCTCTCATGTGCTCGCCGCGCGGGAGCAACATGAGTGAGCAAGTAGCACAACGAGGCCAAATTAATGATGGACATGCCTTATCGCAACTGCTCGACACTGAGTAATCCAGTGTCGTTGACTGTGCTTAGATATTGTGACACAGTACTGCCATTGCCCTGTGATAGATTACAGACCTGTCCTGCCTCTCACCCAGTGCATGCTGGGATAAGCTTCAGCCTCTGGCAACTATAAACAGCACAAGTGGGTATAGAAAATGGTTGGATGGTTGGAAAATTGCCATGTTTGAGTCTTGTGCTTCATTCTTGTCTTTAACCAATGAAGGCTGCTGCTGTGGAGGCTGTTGTACTTCTTGATGGAGTGTATTTTTATGTTGTCGTATAGGACATTTTTCATTGACCTCAGCCATGTTATGGTCCTTAAATTGGTTAATGTGCTGGTGTGTGTCTGGAGTTGTGATTAGTTGCCTGGAAGTTGTGATTGAAAACGTTTAGGGCAGGAGTTTCATACACTGTGCATCAAATGGCCAAGTGACCTCTCAGATAAGATTGTAGGATTTTAGGAAGTAACTTTTCACATTAGGCTTTTTTTTTATTTTTATTTTTTTAACTGTCCACTGTGCTCTACAGCATTGCTCAGTGAAGTTTTTAACCAACTGGCTTGCAGGTAATTTAAACTCATATCCATACTTGATTCATCTGATCAATTCTCTGATTTCATTCATCATATCTGGCCACGTGATTACATGTAATGACCAGTTTTTAATGTTTGTTACTGTTTTGTATGATTCTTTAGCTGGTTTAAGACTCAAGCCTTTCATAACAATTCACAGGCAGACATAAATCTTAAATGAATGACAGGAAATGTCAGTTTCATCTGTTGAAATGAAATTTTGTATCTCACTTTGAATTTTAATCAGCCAAATGTTTGATGGTAGTCCAAATGAATGAGTTTACATGAAATCCTAAAATTGTAGCAACAGTCATTTGTACAGTGTTTTCTCTTAATTAATTGTATCAGTGTTTTTGGTCACATGGGCCAAATGCATTGAAAAAGTATACAGAGTCCATAGTTGTATTCTGTATGAGCAAGCTGGTTCTTGCTTTTCCCACAAAACCTTCAAAATAAACTAACAAGGCTCCTGGGTTATTTTTTTCTTTTTTTTTTTTGGTCACCTTCACATTCTTTTCTTTCTTTATATGTTGTATTAAACTGAGTTTAAAGAGAGCAAAAATTGTGTAAATGATTCTCATAAATTGTACATTTTTACCAATATCTCAGCCACTTTTTGTCTCTACTTTATGATTTCTCAATGTGCCTGTATTAAATGTGTAATATATGAATATATACAAATATATTAAAATGACTAAATGTGTTCTGTGTGATTTTTTTTTTTTCCTTATCATATCAAGACTAAGTAAGAGCATCACTCGTGTAGAGTATCTGGTGTAGAGTATCTTACTGTTGAATTGCCGAAATCCCTCTGACTTTGGTGATCTCCTGACCTTACCTGTAGTGGCTCTTATCCAGTGAAATATCTCAACATATAACTGGGTACTTTACTACCAAATTTGAGAAATTTGTGGTTCCAATAATGACTTTGGTGGTCCCTTCGCACTTCATCTAACACCACCATCAGGTCAACATTTCAGTTTTGCCCAATACTGTGATTTATGACAGCATGCCTGCAAGACTAGTTACATTCCCATCATCTTCTGTTGTACCTCATCTCTTCTGCTCATGAGCAAATGTTAGCATGTTAAACTAAGATGGTGAACATGGCGAGCAGGTAAAGGTCAGCATGGTAGCATTTCCACTGTGGGATGTTAACCCTCTGGAGTCTCCGTTTCAACTTGTGTCGAAAAGTGCGGACTTCAAACTATATACCCGTTTTTAAATTTGATTGGCCAATTAAAACAGACTTGTAATAAATAATGTATAATGTTTTTTTTCTGAATATTGTCGTCACGTTTCGCGCGTTTTTGGTGCTGGAAGAAGCGGAAATATGAGGCGACTACTAAATGTGGAGCAGGCATTGCAGTTATTTTTTGAGGTGGAAGAAGGTGAGGAGGAGTCAGTGAACCAGAGAGTGAGGACTTTGACGATGAAGTGGACGATCCAACTTTTGTTTTGGAAGAGGAGAGAGAGGAGGAGGAGAGAGGAGAAGAAGGAGCCTCCGACGTGCGCACCTGAAAGTGCTACGTGGAGGTCTGCACAGAGGAAGGGACGGCGTGGCGGGACCACCAGGTCCAGATCTCCGCTGGCCCAAGCAGCAGAGCCACACCTCAGCTCTGAACACCAGGAGTCCAATTCGAGACACTTTCCCCCTATAGTCCAAAAGACCTGTTTCTATTGTTTTTGACCACTGACACAGTAAGAACAATATGCAGCAACACCAACAAAAATGCTGCAAAAAAAAAAAAAAAAAAGGAATTAGGGAAGAAGTACAAGTGGACTGACATCAAGATTGAAGACCTGTACAAGTTTTTTGGTCTCCTGATTTATATGTCGCTGGTGTCGCTGCCAAGTCTCCAAGACTACTGGAGACAGAATCACATTTTGTCTGTGACCCTTCCAGCCAAAGTCATGAAAAGAGACAGGTTCCGGTCTATATTTTGGAACATCCACCTCAGTGATCCTGAGGAGGATGTAGAAAATGACAAAAAGAAAGGAACACCAGGGCATGACAAACTGTTTAGAGTCAGGCCTCTTTATGATGACATCCTCAGTGCGTGCCAGGCTTATTACCACCCGAGGAGAGAGCTGGCAGTGGATGAAAGGATGGTGGCAACTAAAGCAAAAACTGGAATGACGCAGTACATGAAGGACAAACCAACTAAATGGGGGATGAAATTTTTTGTATTGGCTGAGTCAGGCAGTGGCTACACCATCAAGTTCAGCATATACACTGGTAAGACTGGAACTGCAAGTGAGCATGGGCTGTCTTATGAGGTGGTCATGAGCCTTATTCAGCCATCCTGTCTATCACTGGGTACCATATTTACATGGACAATTTCTATACCAGTCCCAAACTGTTCCTGGACCTGGACAGCATGAAGTTTGGAGCATGTGGCACCTATAGGGAGAACAGAAAAGGATGCCCCAGAGGGAGGGCAAATGCTCTCACCAAAAAATGTGTGAGAGGATCTGTGAGGTGGATCAGAGAGGGCCCACTCGTTTTTGTGAAGTGGATGGACACGCTCCACCATCCATCCTGCGTTTTCGGGTGAGACAGTGAGGAGAAGGGTGAAGAGCGGAGGTGAACGCTGGGCTGTGAGAGACATTCCCTGTCCCACACCAGTCATGGCCTACAACAGGTATATGGGTGGGGTTGACCTGTCGGACCAGCTTATTCAATACTACTCCACCCATAGAAAAACTGCTCGCTGGTACAGGACCATATTGTTGCACTTCTTGGACATTGCAACAACAAATGCCTTCATCATGCACTGTGAGATGAGCAGTGCCAACCAGGTGCAGCCCATGGCACACAAGGACTTCATGGTGGAGCTGGTGTGTGAGCTTTGTGGCATGGACCAGGCAGGCATTCCCCAGAGCAGGAGAACCGATCATGTGCCTGTGCCCATTGACACAGCCACAGGTGCAGGCCAGAAAGCCACCAAAGGCAGATTAAAGTGCAAACGCTTGCCTCCAGGTGGAAAACAGGAGGAGTGACACACCCTGGAAGTGTCAGGCTTGTGATGTGCCCCTCTGTCTTGTAATGGACAGGAACTGTTTTTTGGAGTGGCACAAATAATTTGTGATGTTTGTGATTGTGATGTGATTGTTTTGTAAATAGTTGAACAAAAAAAACGCCTGAGGCATTGCCTGCATTTTAATGTAAATAGTTGTAAATAACTGTTATTTGCTACATTTGTACATAATTTTTTGAAACTTTACAACTTATATTTGCATTCTAAGTTATAAAAATGGTTCGTTAGACATGTTTGTGGTTTTCACATTACAAAATCTAACTTTTTTATATTCGGATTTTATGTTTTTTGTGTGGTTTTAGGTCCAGTGTGTTAATACAGTCTGTCAAAATGAAAAAATAACTGTAAAATCACACATGTGAGGTTGTGCTGAAAAAAATGATACCAAACAAGGCATGGTAAACAGTTCTTAAGGTGAAATATAAAAGCAAAATCAAAAAGTAGTCAAAAACGGCCAATTATACCCTGGACTCCAGAGGGTTAACATGAGGCTCAAAGCACCTAACAGAGCTGTGGCTGTAGACTTCTAGGTAAAGGTAGAGAGGTAGGAATTATTACTGTGTATGCTATCTTCAATTCAAAACCCTTAAAAAAAAAGAAAGAAAATCTACAGTTGACCTTTAGAAATAGGAGAGCCCTCAAATATTACACAGGTGGAGCGCTCCTGCAGAAGCCATGGTGTCCGCACGAGCAGCCCCTCTGCATTGTCAGGTCATTGTGGGCAGCACAAGAACTCAAATCAATAAGTGATGATGACAAATTGACGGGTCGGCTAGATTTTATGTATTTTTCTCTTACCCAGGAAGCTGTAGCATTTCTCCATTTTTTTTTCACAGTCTCTGTATGTCTATATGAGCTTTAGAGGTACTTGTATAGAGTTCACTGCAGTACGGCGCTTCTCAGAGTGATACGTGTGACCCCCACACTCTTGATCAGCTGAGCTTGTGTGAACACTTTATTCCTCTTGTGTGGAGTCAGAAGGCTGGGGCATTTGAAAATCACCCTGAAGCGACCTGAATTGACAGATGTAGCACTCAAGGATAGAGAACAAAATTAGCCTCTTAGGGATGCACTAACTAGCACTTTAAAGCCCTCGAAATCCCCCCTACACACACACACACACACACACGCAGATTTTACTCATGAAATTTAGTGGACTGAGAAGTTGGAAGTCGCAATACTACAAGATGAAAACAGCAAATCTATTGTCAGTTTTTTCATGACCATAATCCGTGTCAAAAGGTCAAAAGGTTTGTATTAAACTCTCTACTGACATGCAGGATGATGGAGCGAGAAAACAAAAGCTTGAAGACACCGCCGCACATGTGTTACTAATGTAACGTCCGCACTGCTTTGCCGAGGAGGATGTATGCATGACCGTGCGTATACGCTCAGCACTACATCAACACCTTGTGCATATTTACACACTCGGTCATGCCTTGTGTCCCCCCCCGCCTGAAGACCTCCTCCTCTTTGAAACGCAAAGTCTGAGCTGCCTTTTTTCGCAGCCACATGTGCGAGCCATCCGTGTTGACTCTGCTTCCCCCCCGTCCGCCTCGCTCAGACGAAGAGGAAGAGATCTTAGGGTCTCTCGTGTATGATGTTATTCTCTCAGAGGCCAAAAAGTGAGATATGTGAGCTGGAGTCGTATCCAAAAAAACGTGTTGGTCCATATGTAGACGTCTGTGCGTGTCTGTGCGTGTGTGTGGCCAGACATTTTATACGGCTTGAGAGGATCAGTGAATTTGAGTGTGTAGGCTGTGCAGGTAGCAGACTAATAAAGAGAAATGTGCTTCTGAGCTTAAAGGGGTGCTTTGACATTTCAGGAAATATGCTTATTTGCTTCCTAGCCAAGAGTTAGATGAAATATGAAGGTTACAATAAAGACTGGAAATGATGAAACACCTAGCCTGACTGGGTTATAACCTGTTTACCTGTTTAAGTTTATGATATTTGCATACCAGCACCTCTAAAACTCACTAATGAACATGTTATATATTGTTTGTTTAATGAGTGCAAAACACAGTGTATAAAAGACACATTTGCTGTTTTATGTGGGTTGTGTGAACAGTTAAGTATTTTGGGAAATGTTTTTCTTTTCTCATTGAGAGTGTGAGGAGAAGATTGATATCACTCTCCTGTTTATACTAAATCTAAAGCCAGCAGCTTGTTAGCATAGCTTAGCATAAAGAGTGGAAACAGGGGCTGTGCCCAATGGTAACAAAATGTGCCTTCCAAAATACCCCATTTGTACAAAATACAAAGTGAAACTAAAAAGTTGTGGTTTTGGTGGGGGTTATGTTCAGGATCACATCTTGGCCGGGCACAGTGATGACACCCCAGGAAGTCACTGCCCCGGCCAAGAACTTAAGTCCCACACATGATCCCCTGTATAATGCCACCATACCATCCCAGAAGAAAATGTAAAATTTGGGGATTTAAATTAGAAGATGATCCACTCTCATTTCTTTTTGTATGTCTGGTCTTTGTGCCAAGCTAAGATAAGCTTATCAGCTTCACATTTACTGTCGAGACAAGAGAGTGGGATCAGTCCTCTAATCTGACTCTTGGCAAGAAAGCAAAGAAATGTGTTTTCCAAAACTGTTAAAAATGGAGGGAACTCTGGCTTCTGAGACAGTCGAGCCGCCTGCTGTCTGGTGTCGATTGAGAGAGTCCGACCGTCAGAATCAGCTCCGTGAAGCAGTCGGAGCTGAGGGAGCATTTAGTCTTTGTTGTCCACCATCACAGTTGTGTTTGTCCAAAGGCCCACTGGAGCCATAGAGTTGAGTTATTCTACAATCCAGAGAGCGAGTCCCACATCAGTAACATTTATGGACAATTTATAATTGATGTGCCCATTTGATCTCCCTCTTCGCCGCGAGGAAAACCATCTGAACAAACAAGGATGGTGTAAGTTTATTGCATTAATATGGATTCTTCTCCTCTGCCTCTCCTGCTCGTTCCAAAACCCAGAAGACCTCTTTAGAATAACTCAAACCCCGAACATGTCAGACTCATGTCCAAAGACATCTGTCACATTTTCCACTCAGCACGCAGAACTCTGTCAACTGTTTCCCCCGGCAATAGAAATATGAACACAATTCACTGTTAACACAACTGACAGGAAATTTATCACCGCAAAAGGACTTAAACAAACTGCTTTTATCTGGCTGACACTGGCAGATCACCAGCTTTGCAATCAATTAATCAATCCATTAATCATTTCATAAAACGGGCATGTGTGTTAAATAGATTATTTGAGGATTTTTGCCTTTATTTGATAATGACAATAGAGACGTGCCTCTGTTTAAGACATATGTTTATCTCAGTAGACACAAACTGGGACACCAGTTGAAAAGTTGAGGATTTGAGTATTTTGCAGATATGTTGGAACAGGAGACACTGTCTAAGAACGTCCCGGTCAAACATCTGGTCACCTCACCTAAAATCCAGGCAAAGGACCAGAAGAGCTAATGACTGTCTCATCATAGGTTTCTGTTTTAGACTTTAAGAAAGTCATCAGAGGCCTTGACTTTGAGAGGCAGACACACATCCATAAATTCTTTGCAGCTGCTGGGTAACAAAAATCTGCTCAAAAGATGGGAAAATACACAGTTTCACACTGTTGCTTCATCCCATTGTCTTTTTTTCAGTCTTCATGCACATGAAAATGTATGTTACACATAACGGTTCATGTTTAACATGTCATCACAGTTCATCTATATACGCGGGAGGTCATCATGGGCCAATCTGTCAAAAGAAATCTTGAAATACAAAGTCATGTACTGTACTAAAAAATAGGGCTGATTATTACTTTTTGAATGCCACATAATCTAGTTTTAAAAGAAATTAGTTGATGATTACATTTTCACACTCCAAGTCCTGTCTCCATAGGGATGCCATCATTTAAATGGAGGGTCTTCCTATCTTTGGTTTGGATCGTACCCAGGCAGAACCTGAATTTTTATTTCATTTATCGCTGGAAATATTTAACTTGTGCATTCTGATTGGCTAGTTTCAGCCTGGGGTTCGGTGAAGATGGTGAACTGCAATAACTGTGTGTGACCGCAAACACTGGAACAGAAATACTGCTGCCGTGTGATTTCACCGGAGATCTCTCCTGGCCTCTGCTAGAAGATTAACTTGAAGTAAAACTCAGATCCAGTGAGGAGACACTCAGGAGTCCCGTCCACTGGCAGACTCCGCTGCCTTATCGGCCCTGGGGAGAGGGAGTGGACCCTTCCGTGCCGTGTTCACAGAGGCATGTCACAGGCTATTTGTCATGGTAAGCGTGTGTGTGTGTGTGTGTGTGTGTGTGTGTGTGTGTGTTTGGGGGGGAGGGGATGACTAAGAAATGGTCACATCTTAATTCCTGTGGTGATCCTTTGGCCCTTCTTTATTGGCTCAGCAGAATCTGCCATTGCAATTACATTGCTTCTCTTAACAGCAAAAGACTATATACAGTATACATGGGAAAATCCATCATTCATCATTTTGGACTCAAGTCATATCAATTTCAAATCACATATTAGCTTTAAAGGGCTTTGCAATCTGTAAAGCATACGATCCCTGGTCCATAAAACTTAGATTTGGATAAGAGCCTCCAGAAACCTTTTAATGGGGCACAAAAAGAAGAAAACTCCAAAAGAGCAACAGACGAGACACTTAAGACACTATTCACACAGACGGAGAAGAGACAAGCTCAACATTCACACTGATGGAGAGACACAAGGACACCGTTCACACAGAAGGAGAGAGTGGGAGAGAGAATAGAAGTGAGGCTTGGCTACTTGGCTTCAACACAACTAAAAGCTTCAGACTCCAGCAGGTGAAAAGATGGGAAGTATCTGATCTGGAGGCCCAGAGTGCAGCTTTGTTGCTTTGGTGCATGAAGGAAATGGAGGGATGTGGGAGGAGTTATGGATCTGTTTGTCCGTCTGTAATAGTCTTATCCTTTCAAGGGCATCATCATCTGTGAAGTGGCATCATTGCTTAATGTGAAACAGTGTTTGCCAAACTCTGTTGCTCTGTGACTATTTTTGATTTTTTCTTAGTCTGGGTGTATAGATGTTGGGCAGATGTGCTTTTAAAGGATGGTGGCAGAGCTCAAGTGAAATGAAGCATAAGCCCAGGGGATCGATACAGCCCAGTGTGAGTCAACAGGAGACACACACACACACACACAGGACTCTCTTTCCTTCCAGAGAGGAAATGTTCAGTCCATAAATATTTGGAGTTTGCTAATTGAAAGAATCTGTGCAGCTTCAATTCTGGGGGGTTCTTTAAACACTGCACTCATATGGATTCTTTGTATAGTTATCTGTCTCTTTGTTCATTAGTGCCAAGTGAAATGAGCTGAAGCTATAGTAAACAAAAAGACACACACACACACACACAGATTCAAGGACACAGACACACACAGGTTAGGTTTGATCAGTGACGGGCATTGTGCGTTTGATAGTCGGCTGTTTCCCTCTGAAGACTTTTTGTTTTGCTTTGCCATAAGCAGCGCGTGATCCTGCTTTCCGATTGGCAGAATTGTTACACGCAACATGGATGTGCGGATGTGCTTTTATGCGGGCGAATGCAAGCTGTTCGCTGGGAGCAGGGCAGACTGCTATGAAATTCAACTGAAAAACATGTTTGCACGTCACTGTGTTTGCATTCAGAATGAAAAATTCATGAACAAAGGTGTTTTTTTGTTTCACTGTAATGCACACACACACACACGTGTAGCTATGGCACAGACAGTTGTGCTGCAGCCTGTGAAGGAGACACACTGAATACATGAACCTGTACTGAAGGAATAGAGTGGCAGGCCTAATAGAATTACTGCTTTGTCAAACAACCATAAAAGGATAATTAAAGCAACAGAGAGTAAGGCTTGCCAAGTCGGCTTTGGCAGAATGCACTGACACCATTGGTGAAGTGTTGAGGCTCTTTGAGTGGGACGCCTGCGTGCTACGTATGGGTTTCACTTTATGTGCAGCTGATTTAGCCTCTGACTGTAACACGTATAGCGTGATGTGTTTTTAAGCCCTTCCACTTAACATTCTAGACTAATTGTTCAACTACAGCAGCTTAAGCTGTCGCTTATAAGTTATGTATAGCAGCGCAGATGGGAAACGTGTCTGTGTGAAATGACGTGTGACAAGGTGGATTGCAGATCACATTCAATGCGTGCAGGAATCTCCCTTTCTTCTTTTTTTTTTTTGTCTCTCAGACGGACCTTAGACACACCAAATCTCCTCTCACGGTCTTAATAACTCACGTTATGCTCTCTGGCGACTGATGACATGTCTCATACTGTATGACTAAAATATTAACCATATAGGGTTTATCGCAAATATAATTGCACCAATCCACTGCATGCTTGTATTTAAGTGTACTTTTTGGACATAGTCTGCCCAGCACTACTTTTTACACACAGTCATTTTTCAGTGGTAATATCTTTGTCCACATGAGTTCATTCACTCATGAAGAAAAGAAATTACCATTTGAACATGGTGATAATGCTGCTACACCGTCTCCTTATGGCCAACACAGCTCAAGTGCAAGTTAACTAATAACTTGTCCTCTTGACTGGTAAGTGTCTTTAGTTACTCAGTGTTCATTCAGTTTGACTTTGCGCTCACTGTGTGAGGCAGCGTGGCTCACTTTGAGTGCCTAGGGGACTCATGGCCCAACAAGGACCCCAAGATTTCTGGACTAACATGTTGGTGCACAGGCCTGTAACGGACACCCACAGCGCTAGAAACCCGACAGCAGCATGTCCTCGTCAACCAGACAGTTTGTTGGACAGGGAGAAGACTGGAGTCGCCCTGCTGGTCTCTGGAATGCTCCTAGTCCTTGTGGGTGCCACCTTCACCACCATGGGCTGGCAACACTACCTACACAATCCCAGCTTTCAGTGGATCCGGCTGCTGGGCCCCATCCTGATCTCCGTCGGAGGCACTTTCATGCTTACCAGTGTCTTCAAGTTTGGGATCATCTTGTGCCGGCCCTGCAGACAGTGGGATGAAGAGGTGATTGTAATCCCTGTGGTGGAGCAAACCTCGACGGGGCATTATTTTACATTAAATGGCATAAATGTGCCAATGATAGTACACAGAGCCACAGCAAGGGGATGTGCTCCACCTACGTGCGACTTTGAATGCAGGCCCTGCGGGTCTGTGAATGGCGCCCACCCTCCACCGGACGCCGTGCACTGTGTGGATAACGCAACTTTCATGTCAGAGGGAGAAGACAGCTCAGCTCACAGCACAGAAACAGACCACAGACACAGCAGGTAGGGCACAGCAGTAACTGAGGACATTTTCACAAGTAGGTACTCGATACTTTTCAGAGTCAGAATAATAATGCAAAACATAATTAACAAATTGATGATTATGTCATAAAATAGATTACAAGAAAACTAATTAAAACAAACTTACCACAGTTTGCCCAATAGATGAAGTAGTTGAAATTAGCTCAATTTGTACCAGTTGCAGCATGTGATTAACACATAAATGCATCAACAATTATTATCCAGTCATATAATATACAGGATTCTGAAATGAGCCATTCGTGAGCATTTTTACCTTCAGTATTTTTAAATAGTAAATACATTTTTAGAAAAGTAAATTTTGATGATAATACTTTAGTACTTTAACTTAAGTTATATGTATCATAATTATAATACAAAAATCTAATATATTTTATTTCAACATAAGCATTTCAGTATCTTTTTCTGCTAACTCTTTTACTAAAGTAAAAGATATGAGTACTTCTTCTATCAATGGGAATCAGTGCCTCATTTACAGACATTGCTCCAACTTTTTAGGTGTGCAAACTGCTAAGAAACCATGTTTCACTCCTGCGGGGCTCCTCCATTACTTAAACATACTGTTTTGATGAGCATGTGGTTTTACAGGACAGGTACATGCATCACTTTAAAAAAACAAAACAAAACAAAACAAAAAAAGGTCATCCACATGCAGTAGATCCCAGAGAAGCTGAGTTTTGCCTTTTACCCAGCATGCAACTTGTTGACAGAGGCAGATAGTTAATCTTAAATCAGATTAGAGAGTGTTAAAAACTCACAGCTTCTCACTGTGCTCATTAAAACAGACACAGTGCGCCAGAGTTCATTTCTTATTAACCACAAGATCACTTTCCACTTGGCCCAAAAGTGTTGTTGGCCGTCAGTGCGCTCTCAGCCAATTATGGTGCAATTAATCTCTCTAGAGCAGTCAGCACGCTGGTATTGATTCACAGAAATGACTGTACTTTGAGCAACGTGTCGCCAAAATTTTGGCAAATGTCACTCTGAAAAAGGAACATAATAAAACTGGATATTTTAGTTAAAAGGGGAAAATGTTAAAAAAAGATAATCATTTTAACATTTATAAAATTAAATAAACCCTGTGCCAATGAAATGGGTGCAATTAAGACCAAAATAGTTCCCCATCTTCTTATTTAATCAGCCTTTGCTGTGTTGACAGCTCAGCTCAGCCGCATCATCAACATGTGGTCTGAACTGTGCACATAATGTCATTTAAGGAACTTTACATTGTATATGTGCTCTACAGAGGAAAAGCTAATTGTGGCAGGATTCTTTTGCCCATCATATTTTCCCACCTGTTCCCAAGCCGAGGGCTGGGGGAAAGATAACATTATTTATTGTCATAAAAAAGTTTCTTTCCACTAATTGCAGGATCCCATTTATTTGAAATCCAATCAAATATCCCTGGACCGGCATCCTGCCGAACACAAAGCTGCCTTCCATTAGTGGAAAGTTACAAGTTTTCACTTTCTTTTATTGTTTTTAGACGATTACTCCCAGCAGGTTTCCAGGAAAGTAATTCACTTTAATAAAAACAGACAGCAGGAATAATACAGTTAACCTAGGACGACTATAAACTGCCGCCCCGATCATAGGAACACATGCTCCGCTCACCAGCTCTCACTTATGTTGTCACAACGTCTGACCTGTTTCAGTATATTTCCAGGGGTTAATGCCAAATGGAGGAATGATCAAGGGAGGAATTGCTCAACCTCAGTGTTTTCTTTAAAAGGCCAATCGGCTTCCCAACTTGTGCTTTAAGCATAACCAATTGGGCCTGTAAACATTTGGATGTTGCCCAGCTCCTCTCTCGAAGCCAGCCTGCCTAAAATTTGCTCTTGAATTCCCTGTAGGTGTCAAAAGACAGAGGACGGGAGAGGAGGCGGTGATGAGAGCAGCTCTACCTGTTCACGTCCACCTGCGTACGAAGACATCTACCCTTCCTAGCCGATGCAAGAAAGTGATCTGACAAAATGTCCTGAAAAACTTCAGCCGTTCCTGGTGTTCAGCTCCACAGCACCAACACAAGAGTTACTACTTAGCAACTTAGCTCAGGTTTCACTTTCCTCTCACAGCTGTTATCATGTAGAGTTACCACAATAATTATGTATGAAGTCATAAAATCCACTAAGACGAGGCTCCCTGGAAGGAAACCTCATTAAAATGGAGATTTATGGACGAACTCAGCTCTATCTGAGAGGCTCTAAGGTTTCTGGAATGATACTAAATTTATATTCAGCATACAAAAACACACATTTATCCAGTGCTTGTTGTCTCTCAATAGCTGCACAAACCACCTTACATGCCCATTAAATGTTGGCAGAGGAAATGCAGACAGCCGCTATTGCATGAAACAAACACAGGGACAATTTTCCAGAAATACTTTTTTTGACTGACTCCCCCCCCCTTTTTTTTCATGCATGGAGAAAATTAACATCAAAAGAGGAAAAGGTCATAACGTTTGACATTTAGTTGTAATTGTTCACATTTTGGCAGCATGTCTGGTGTTAGTGTGTGGCGTTTAAAGAGGCAGAGGATGGAAGGGTGATCACCTCAACATGAGCAAACCTCTGCTAAAATGTACAATGAAATGCAATGAATATATACTACTGCTACTAATACTACCAGTACGTCTAATAAAAATAACAGAATGCAGACCAGGACCAGCAATAAGATGTTTTTTTCCCCTTATATTTCCCTGCAGGATCACTCAGCTGAATGTAATAGTTCACTGAGGAGTTCACTGCCGGTTGAGCCTGCAGGATCAACTCAAGTGTGGCTGCACCACACGGGGGCAGAAACACTGAGGAAATCAATACACCCTCAGGTCAGGTCAGGTGCTTTAACTGGGAAGCACAGTATAATAATAATAATAATAATAATAATAATAATAATAATAATAATAATAATAATTAATGCTAAACATTTTGTCAAAGGCAATAAATAAAGCACTCTTTTGCTCTTTTAAATCAAACTTTATTGTTCATCGCTGCCGTTTATATTTATGAATAAACTCGCTTGGAGCAACATTGCTTAGTAATTCATTGACACATTTCTTCGTTTCCTGTTATTTTTTTTTTCCTTCGTAAAGTAGAAATGGGACTCGCAAATTAAATAAATGAGTTTATTTCATAAGGTGAGGCAGAAAAGCGTCTGTATGCAGCTTTACAGCGATGTTCAGGTCCATACAAAGATAAAACAAACACAAAAAAAACAACAACCAAAACTATGATTATGAGTTCACAATTATTTTATTCAATTTAATTATAAACTCATTTAGTTTTGAGTGAATTAGCAACATGGGGGAAGGAAATTATTATTTCACTTTATTTATTTACTTCAAACTTTTTTAGTGACGCCTTGCAGGACACTTCCTCTTAAAATTGAGCTTTAAAAGCGATAAACGCGTGGAATAAAAATCAAACCTTTGCTACAGAGACACATTTATCTGTGACATCTGGCACTAGATTTTGCTGACAGAAAGGGAAGAAAAACTCCTCAATCCATCGACTTTTTTATTTGATGGAGAGGTGGCATGTGACAGTGCTCAGTTTGCTAAATATAGTCTCGATCACTAAAAATAAATGTTTTTTTTTTTTTGCTGAATGAAGCGTCGGCTGCGCTCCAAACAAGCACGCACGCAAAATAAAATAAAATAAATAATAATAACAATAAAAAAAAAAAGAGACGTCGAAAAATTGAAAATTCATAACAATTTAGAAAACATCTCAGGACCTCCTTCAAACTTGTGCCGCTCGCCTGCGCAGATTTGAAACCGCAGCGCAATATGACTTTCATTATTTTTACAGCACTGTAAAGTGCGGGTGGCCGACAAGGCCCATTATTTCACCATTTTTGGAGCATTGGAGACGATTTATGAAAGTATTACGGAACACGCTGAACGATAACAACTCCGAAAGAAAAGAGAGAGAGAGAAAGAGAGAGAGAGAGAAAGAGAGAGAGAGAGAGAGAGAGAGAGAGAGGGGAACGAGGGGGAATATTCGCCCATAAAATCCCACGAGAGCGTGAGTCCTGATATGAGTTTTTAAGGTTATGAATAGGTTATTATCAGTAATTTTGTGGTTAATAATGAGGGAAACCGCTTCATCATTTCCAGCTGGAGATCCTTTAAAGAAAAACGACAACAGCACTCAATTATTTACAATTGTGTACCCAAAAAAAAAAAAAGTGGCTTGATGAAATGATTTGGCGGCCTACAGTGTGTCCTGAAAGATGATGAGATCTGTAAGGAGGTGGATAAACTCCTCTGAGGATTAAAACTGGACAGAGTTCACGGGTTTGGTTTGACATTAAAGCGCTCTCTGAGGGCCAACAGGTGTTCCTCCTTCATTTCTTGGACTCTGTTGGACTGGACCAACTCTCACCCTGTGTTTTTTTTGTCACGTGTTTTCCAGGATGAGCTGCTGCATTGTGAGCCCACTAAAGTGGTTTGATTGTGCAGGAGGAGGCCCCGAGCTGGAGGCCCTCTCACTTAAAGCACATGTGCTCCCAGCTAAACATTTGTGGATGGATTTGGAAACTACATCTGAGATGGCATTTTCCCTTTTGAAATAAAAAAATACCAAAGGCTCAGATAATCCCCGGGAATCATGATTAGACGAGAGTAATTAGCGCTGACCTAGCTCTGCATGCTGGCAGCGAGCGGGCCGAGCCGTTGTGTTTGCATTGTTGCACCACCATGCTCCCATATGGTGCATGCTAATGGTACTGAGAAGGCTTGGTCTCTGATACTCACAAACAGCTGAACCTGGTGTTTGGACTGTAACTTGAGCTCATTGTGTGTGTGTCTGTGTGCGTGTGAGGAAATTCTGTTATAGCACAGCGCTCAACAAGGAGCTTTGTTTTGACGGACGCAATACTACAACACACATGTCCAACAGTGTCGAAGAAAACTTGAGTTCAGCGTCAGTTTTGTTTCTGAGTTTGTTAAACCTGTCAATCAGCACACACAGATGTGTTCGTTTAACCACAAGCCGTACCTTTTTCCCCTTTTGTTCCACCTTATGAGGCTAAAATCATCTTATTCCACAGTGTCTGACCGTTTCATGTAAGTTACACCTTGTTCTCTTCACCAGTGCTACACGATGCTCCATGTTTTTTTCATGCCTGCACAGCTCCCGAAAAGAGAAACCTGCGGACGTCTTCATGACACATTTCACTTCAAAATGTAGCCTGACATATTTGCTCTCTGGAAACCTTCTCGGCTCAAATTTAAAGTAAAGTTTGAACAGTGTTTGGCTGCACAGCATCAGTTTTTAATGACAGGTCCTCTGGCATGCCTCTGATTGTTAAGGATTTTTTTCTTTTTTAATTATCTAATGAGTGTGTACTGACTTATTAAGTGAATTATCAGCAGTCAGTGATGACCGCATTAAAATATGACTTTTCTTCGCAACTTTTCTTATTTAGATTGTGTAACTGAGTTTCTGTTAAAGGGTTGGTTATCCCGAATGACAAAAATGACACAGGTTGCATGAATATAATGAGTGGTTCTGTCAATGTGCGATGATCTTGTCTCAGACTGTTTAATTTGAAGGACTTTTACAAGTCCAAAGAGGTAAAACTGTAAAGTTTTCTCAAAACAAGAACCAAAGATTGAAGAAAAGAATGAAAAATACAGCTCTGTGTAGCTTAAT